>JAJHUR010139790.1:1089-24936 GCA_027495735.1 Lutjanus campechanus
GTGTGTGTGTGTGAACACAGAGCACCTATGAGCAGATAGACACAGTTCTCTATTGTTTGCCAGCTCGAGCTCATCCTTATCTCTCCTCCCAGGCTGCAGAGAGACCGACTCAATGTGAGCGCGTGTGTTTATATGTGTTTGTACTGTACGCTCAGTCCACTGTGAGTTTCCTGAGTCCCCCACTGATAAGGCACGGTGGGACTCAACTCCCCTAATAAGCTTATTGGACTAAACTTCAGATCAATGCTGCTGTCTGCAAGCTAAGCTAAACTAAACCCTGTTGTCTGCTTCTTTGTGCCTTTTTCACAACGCAGTGGCTATCGACACAAAGACATGATAATTTGTTTTCTCACACAGAGATGTAGCGTAAACCCTGTGCTTTCAGTGATGCTAAATAATTCTAAAGGGCCAGAAACACAGTTAATCAGAAGATATGTGGATTTTAAAAGGAAATGAGAAGTGAAAATACTTAACTTCACGTTATTTAAAAAAAAAAAAAAAATCTTCTAATAACTTCCTTTGTTTCCTGGAAAGAAACATTTTACTTGGTGCTAATTAAAAGGAACATAGAGAGTTCATTTGGCACATTTTGAATGAATTAATTCCAATTAACTGCTAATGTAACCTTGAGACCTTTCAGTCTGAACACTGCGGTGCAGCTGAACATGCAAAATTCTTGTTTCTTTCTTTAGTTCTTATTTCCGATAAGAAATGAATAATGATGGAATACTTACTTAGGTTTAAAATTAAACTCCCTTTTCCCCAAAAATGAGCGCCCAAGTATAGTTCTCTTTCCATGAAATATAGTTATTTTGAAAAATATTTTGGAAAGTGTTACCTAAAAATACCTAAAAATAAAAATAAATAAATAGAATAATGAAAATAATGAAAAATAAAATAAATAGAATAATAAATATTAAATAAAATAAATATAAAAATAAAGTGTTACCTAAAAATAAAAAGCAATTAACTGTCATTCCTTTCAAAATAAGACATATGTTTAGAATTGCAATTCTGTCAGCCATAAATACAGCTTCCCTTGGAGACTGCTGTCCATCACGGAATCAATAGTCCTAGTTCCATCACAATGGACAGTAGTCTTGACCCTCTTTCATGCAGAAAATCCACCCTGAACTAGAGAGAGGCAGGACGACACAAATCTACTGATCATCTTTACACGCTACATTCATGTTATGTATTATTTTGCATCAGAAAAGTTGTCAGTTCATCGTCGCCTCGCTGTGCTCTAAAAGCCTCCAGACTGGCAGTCGGATATATTAACTTGAGCCCCTACCAACAGTTAATTTCAAGTCATATTCTAAATGCTCCCATCGAGCATATAAAGACATTGCCTGTCTCCTTCCTAAATGTCTTCACATTAGCAAGAGGTTTCATGGAGCAGAAACATAAACTCCTGCCTCTAGTCAAAAGCATATTGCTGCCAGTATTTTTTTAGATGAGTTATCTTAGCACGCTTTCATCTCCCGTTTATTTTTTCAGCTTTCTAAAGAGCCACAAAACAAACATAAAACCACGTACCACATCCATACGACATAGGTGGTGGAAGAGCAATTATGATGATAGACTTATTAAAACAAATTTAGAGGTGTGTCTTCAGGGGCAGGATGACACGTGTTGCTGTGGTACCAATATAAAAGCTGAAAACTGCCTTGCTGAAGAAAACGTTGTTGTTTTTTTGCTTTTCGTTGATGTCAGAGTCATATGACAAGAGCATTAAAGCAGTCTGTTCCCTCTATCAGTAAACTACTGAACTATGTACAAACTAGACCACCAGAAAATAATGTTACTTATCAGCCAGAAAGCCAGCGAAGTATACCCCTGAATGCACCATCCAGATAAGACTGCGGTTTCAAGCTTCATTCAGTAGTGAAACCACTGTGCTGCGGTGTAGAAGTAGAAGAACCTTCACTGAGATGTGTCAAAGTATTGACTTAGATTAAAGCTGCTGCAAGCGGTTCAGAAGAAAGAGAGCTGATTGTTGACTCTCATTCCTAAGTTGTCAAATACAGACATTTTGGGTTGAGGGATCGATCCAAGTCACCATCGCCAGCCCAAAACATCTGTATTTGACAAGCTGGGAATGAGACTCAACAATCAACTATCTTTCTTCAGAATCACTTGTAGCAGCTGCAGATATTCCTTAAGGAAAACCAGGCTGTCGAACAGTTTTCCAAAGGAAAACCAAACCGCAAAGTCATACATCCAAAGTTGTTCAAGGAAATATAATAAAATACTAAATGCAAATACAAAGATATTACTACTTTGTAGCTTGAAACAGCTTCATACATTTTTCATTCAAACTGCAACGTACTGAATGATATTTTCAATAGTGCCTCACAAAATATAGTGCATAAGTTTTCATATGGGCGGCCTCAGGGGAATTTAATCCAGACCATCGCAATGATACACGTCTGTCAAAAACATTTATTTAATCACTCTTCCTAAGGCGATGGTAAGCAATAACAGGCTGCATATGTGAGTGTGTCTGGATGCACACAGTGTCTAAGCTCATTGTTCACACCCCTGTCAGCATAAGCAGACATTATGCAGATAAAGGTAAAAATGAATGAGTATATAAGCTGTTTATGTGGTCCGGTAGCTCTTGTAATATTGCAGACATCTGGGTTTATCATACTGGAAATGTAATTTGTTGTAAGCTTTACATCAGAAATAAATACAGGGTGTGTGAATTAGTTATTAACCATGAATGAGTTTAACTAAATTTTATAACTATATCTGTATATGCACACATTTTTTGGTGTGAACTACTAGAAGTTGTTCACAAAAAAGAAAGAAATATGGTTTTAAATGGAACATGGTTTCTGTTCTTAATTAACCATTATATTTCATATTGTTGTGATCAAAATGGTAAAATGCCTGCATTTCTATTCTTCTGACTTCACATTTCATATTCACATGTCAACATTCACACACAGACTCAGGCTGCCATGCAAGAAGCCAACCAGCTCATCAGGAGGAGTTTCTGATGCTCATTGACACACACACACACACTCCCACACCACTGGCCTTCAGGGGCAATTTGGGGCACAGTTTCTTGCCCAAGGACACTTCGACATGCTGGCTGGAGGAGCCGGGGATCAAACTGGCGGTCTTACGATTAGTGGAAGACCCGCTCTGCCTCTGAGCCACAGAATCCCGCCAAAGAGACAAACCTCTCTGGCGAGCCACAGCCTGCAGCGTTAACGCCGTGTGAGACCATTAGACACTGCAGGAACATCCATCATATCAGCAGAGTCGCCTTGCATGCTTTTTCAGTATGTTAGAGCCTTGATGGTTCAGAGGGTTCTCTAGGCTGTTCTACCTTATTCAAATTGCTGTAATATTCAGTATCTGCAAAAGGGGTTAGATTCACCTGTCATAGTCACCATTGCAAAGAGCTCGAACTGGGATTTTAAAGGCCTGCCACACTGGGTTCAACGTGTTCTTCACCACCTCTGTCTTATGGCAGATGGTAAACCTGCAGAGGGAGAGGAGGAGAAGAAGAGTGAGAAAAGCGAAAAGGGAAGAGGGAGTAAAAATAGGAAAGTTAAAGAGGAGAGAGAAAGAGTGAGATTTAAGGAGTATGTAGATGAGAAATACACACGAGAGGGGATAAAGTAGACTTAAAAATTACATTTCCACTAACTTTCTGCTAACTGAGAGTAGAAATGCTGGGCTGGGAAGCTAAACCACAGCTCTGACACACACATGCACATAAATACACACACAAACACAAACTGCAAAGAGGTAATTTCATTAGTCCCTTGGCTAGCAGGTGGACCTGGTATCTTCCGCCCTCAGAGCACAGGTCTTATCTGACTTGTCACACACTGCCGGGTGGAAAAAAGAGGATCGAACACACACGCATACACACAAAATCTATGTGAACATACCACAGCACTGCACTTCCACATGTAATTCACACACATGCTTAAACAGGCAGCACAGCTTTTCATCTGAGGCCAATCAATGAAACCAATTTCCTTTGGATGCAGGGGAGGATTAAACCAAACATGAAAGGGGAGAGGGAAAGATGGAGGGTGAGTGAAGGAGGAAGTGAAGGGAAGGGGGAAGGGGGAACTCACGTGCCGTCCTCGTTGCTCCTGTAGAAGACGAGGAAGGGGTCGGATTTGCCAAAGAAATCCTTTTTGTCCAACTTGTTGCCGCAAAACTGCATCATCACTGATTCCTGATGAGCAGAGAGAGAAAGACAAAGAGAAAACAGAGTCAAAATACAAGATGTCAATTTAGGGAACAAATCCACTTTTGGAGACTACATACTACAATACACATGCACATTTCCAACCAGAGGTATTGAGATTATTTTGTGGAAGCTGAGGGCTGTAAATTCAATAAAGATATTTCAATGAAGATATTATTGGAGCAAAACGAGCACCTGTGACAGTGGAATTTCTAGATGTAGAAAATGGTCACACGTGTATCAATAAATTTAAGGAGGAAAATGATTTAGAGTTGCAAACAAATTTTTTTTTTCTGTCCCACAAACACAACACAACAGTTTTTACCTTCTCATATTCTTCATATAGTTACAAAAGCTTGGAAAATAACGACACGTCGATCTGAATTTGAGGAATTTACCGTTTATCAGAGCGTTGAATGATGGGGAATCTTAATTCTGAAGGACTATGAGTTAACCGTAATATCACCACCACCAGAGAAATGTGAATACACACATACAATTAATTATACTCTGTCTCTCATCAAAATGTCAGTTGTCTGCACTGGTGGTATAAAGGAAAAATGTTCTGGACAACAAGCCGGTTTACTGGTGAAGTTTAACAGCTGTGCATGTCACAGAGGAGTGGACGACTGCCCATGATGGATGTCTGTGCTCTTTTTGTTTTTGTTTTTTATTCCTGAAAGAATGTTTGTGCTGTGCTATGGAGCCCCAAAAATGATTAAATGTTTGCCGAGGCTGAAAAATAGGACACCGAAGATGAAAGATGAAAAATAAATAGAGCTCATAAAACACTAATAGAGGAGAAAAATCAATTTGAAGTTTTAATTTACCTTATCACCTGGTTGCAGGTAAAGGAAAATTACATAAAAAGCCCTATTACCAACTGACTGGGAGTAAAAGCAAAAAGAAAATCCTTTTATTTCTCTTTACACTCTATTTTAATCATTTCACTGACATTATTATTTATTGATGTATTCAGCTGCATTTGTGACTCATGATAAATCTTTTACTTATTTTGTGAGTGACAGGACTCCACACTTACCCGCTATAGAGGCCATCTCTCATTCTAATGTCTTAATGTGCAAACTGGGAACAGTCATCCCCATAATTACAAAATACATCGCCAACAAAACATGACACCAGAAATGCAGCATGAAATGCCAACAGCTGCTTTTAAGTGCTATCAAATGTTTAAGTGTTTTAGAGGGGATTTTGTTGTTTGTGAAATACAGAAACAATGGTCAAAGGGGCCTCTCACGCCATTTGAATTTCCTCTTAAATCTGTAAATTAAAAAAAAAACAAACAGACTTTTTCCACAGCCTTTCCACCTTGAATTGTCCGATTAAAATGTCCTCCCCCTCGTCTACAAATGTCAAAAAAACCCTCAAAAGACATGAAGTGGTGAAAATGTGTGACAAACAACAAGAGAAAGGAAGAGACTGACAGAGACTGAGCAGATAATGGATACAGAAAAGATGAAGAAACACAGCAGACACAGGAAGAGAAGAGACTTCTCAGGAATCCTCACCCTGCAGTTGTTCAGCTCCTCGGCTTTCACGATAATGGTCCCGCATTTCTTCCCCTGGATGCCTCTGTACACAAGACACAACACAGCAAAGGGTTAAGAGATCACAATCACATGGATACTGTATTCGGCATCACCGTGTTGTTTACATGTATCCTTCCCCCTATGTCTCTGCTAATATCTGCACTCAAGGGTCAAAGGTCGAGTTGACAGTGCGGAATAATAATCGAAAGACATCTCGTATGTCCTAACTGGAATTACTATCTTGACATCAGCACGCATCCACTACAAGAGGAGTCAATGAAAACGTTGCTATTTCTATATTTCAATTTTAATACACATCCAAGAGAAGATTCTGGGCTGGATGCCAACCTTCCCACAGCAGGATGGGAACCTGCAAATTCTTGTTTGTTTACTCGGTGATGCTCCGTTCTGGCGCTCTGCTGCGTGGACCGCAGGATATCAGAAATGTGCAGAAATAGAAACAAGTAAAAAAGTGAGATTCTTTCCCAAGAAAACCAGCACAATCAGGCTTGTGACATTTTTCAATAATTGCAGTTGATTACACCCTGGTTGTGATGAATATCATTACTCCTGTTTGCGTGAAAGTACAAAAAAAGATCTAATAAATGACACTGCATAAATTCTGATTAGTGGTTATTAGACATTGATATTATAATAATAAAGTTTAGTGGCAGCTTATGGCAAACTGACAAACAGGATGGTTAACCGACTAGATCTATACCATGATCCTATAAGGGTCATCAATAATCAATAAGGCAATCAGTTATTCTGTCAAAAAGTCAACCCTGGCCTGGACTATCATGGGTGGAACGCTGTGGCCACAATGTGGGTAATTTGGCCAAATCAGACTTTCTGTTGTGTTAATCTGTTTCTTTATCATCATGTTTATGTGCTGCTTTATGTCATTCATGGTGTTGAGATGTTCTGGAAATATGTGAAAACTAAAAAATAGTTGCAGTCATAATAATGATAATAATTATAACTTTATAAAGCACATTTTTTTATCACACCTTTCAAAAAGAGAGTTTTGCAAAGTGCTTTGACAGGCAAAGCAAGGCAGGGAGTCAGAAAGCAATACAACAACAGAAGCTAGACAGTAAGGCCAAACAAGATCGAGACCAAATGAAGATAAAATTAACTCAAGGAGACAAAAAGACGCAGGATGCAGAATGCCAAAATAAATAGAATATGAATGTGTATATGACAATATAAATAAATACAAATAGAACAACAAGAGCAATAAAATTAAATAATAATTAAAAAACAAAGCAATAAATCAATAAAAACGAAACAACAGAAGCTATAAAAGGCAACACATTTTATTTTATTTTGGTCGTTTAAACAGATGTGAAACAGATGGATCCGTTTCACCTGTGAGATAAAGTGTGACTGATTAACATCACTGCCACCAAATTTGGCTCATCAGCAAAGATGACAAATCAGGCGCAGCGTGAATGCTGCGCCGCATGTCCAACGTGGCATTTTCATTTAATTTCCTTCAGAATGTGGCCTCAGATGACATTTCTCTGCTGCGCGTGTAAAAGCATCAGAACTGCTGATCCATACATGGTTCCAGCTGTTGCGGATACGTCTGATTTACAGTTAGAAAAAATGTTGCTAACACTGACCAGACCTACACTTTTTTTTTTTCAAGTGGGACAGATTAATGTCGGGAAGTCACCCTTAAATGTGAAGCACATTAGGAAGTAAGACTTACTGGAAATTTATGAACACGCCCCTGTTTGATCGGGATCAAACCTGTCCTCATGGAAAGTTTTACTACCTCACACTGGCTTGCAATATTTCCAAGATACAAAAGGGCCGCTGTGGAGCACGAGGCGTTTATGTTTGTGTTTGTGCAAAAGTGTTTGTGTATGAGTGGACCTTGCTCTTGTTGGTAAGGGAAAGTGCGCGTGATGTGCATGAGTGTGTCCAAGTTGGCTGAGGAGGTGTTTTTATAGGGGTGTGTTTTACTACTTAATAGGATAGGTGGGGATAGGCGATGGATGTGTGTAGTGGTGTGTATGTGTAACTGTAAGCATTTTCTCTGAATGAATGCCGGGTATTGAAGGTGAAGTCAGTGACATCATTCACAACACCACCTCTCCCCATACAAACACACACACACACACACACACACACACACACTCCTGACCAATTTCACTGTCTAAAAACGGCAAATGTTCTTTTTGGTCTGTTAGGAAGCAGAAAGGGCAGACTGTTTAGCACCATCCATTCCTTTTTATCCACTTCAACTCGCTTACGCTGCAAAGACACTCATAAATGTAATCTTACATTTCATTTTCTTACTGGTAATCAGATGAGAATGGAGTTTCCGTTACCATTATTTATGGAACTAAACAAAAAATTTAAGATTTAAGTTTTCTGTAGCAAATATGATTTATACTTATGCTATTCACGAGTTGAAATGCATTCATATTTTGGTAATGAGAGATTGTTTTGGCCATTTTTGGCTGTAAATGCAACATTGATATATATATTATATCGTATTAAAGTTGATGTGGTGAATGTGTTAGCAAACAGTGGCTAATTTACACATTGAGAGGACAACTTAGCATGGGTTTGGAGTTGTGTTTCTGATCAACCCACAAACATAAGTCAAATATTCACTCTCCTTTTAGCTCTGTTTTGGTCTCCACCAGCTACAAGATTATTAAGAGTCTGCTCTAGGTAAAAAGTTCCTTGAGATAACTTGGTGCCTGAGGTAAATCTCTCAATCTTTAGCTGCTAAATGCTCTACTATAATCACCAGTCAGTTACTAAGTTTATTTGTGTGCTGTTTGGTGCTGGAGCGAGGAGCACACAGTGGATTTAAAAGAGCTTTTTTCACTGAAAACAGCTGCCTGTTTCTGCTGGAAACTGACTTGATCAGAGTTGTGAGACAGAAACCAAATAGTTAATTTGAGAACATGAGATCACCACAAGTGACCCCTTCCATATTATACATAATCATTCATCCACTGTCCATATAGAAATATTCATTAGCTGAATGTTATGTACATGTCTTGTCTACATGTGAAAGACCTAGTACAAATTCCTGTATCATAATATCAAATATTTAATGAAATGTACACCGAGAAAAATCATAAAAACTTAATTGAAATGATTTAAATGCTTGTTTTCCTGCACAGCTTTACTTTGGTTAAAAAGAGTCTTTTATGTTTCAATAAGTCATCACCTACACACAGTGACAGTGATGTATCTACTGCCATTACCATCTTCAGGGCAGAATAAGTAGCTAAAGGAAGCCATCCATGCGTGGGAGGAAGAGCAGGACGGCATAATTTGACATAACTTTTGAGAGGTCTTGCAATCTGACAAAAGGGGCCCGTCGTCTGATGAGCTCCACTCTCAGAGAGCCACCTGGCAGAAATCGACTCAGGCAGTCATTTAGACAACCCAGAATTGGGGTCGAGGACCTCAGCGTGGATGTAATTCAAGCCTCTTTTACTCCAGCGGGGGGAAATGCTTTCGAAATGGCAGACGTATCAAAATGAAATAGATCCTGGAACCGATGCTTTGCATTGAAGAGCCTTTTTCATTCCTTTTTTTTTTTTTTTGTTGCAAAAGCAATACCTTTTTCTCTGACGATCTAACAACAGGGGGGAAAGCGATTTTTCTCTTTTCTTTCTTTTTTTTCTTCTATCCTTTTATTTCCAGACAGCACTGTCAGGTGGGGGTCACAGGATTTCTATGCACATATATTCAGAAGAAAACTGACTGAGACTAATTAAGAGTTAAACAGAGATCCACTGTAACTACTTGCTTCTGTGACTGAAAAGGCAGAAAGCATGATTGATTTCCTGTCTGCTATGTGTGACTCTTGTTGTCGGGGTTGCAGACTGATAAACTTCTGGCCCCTTCATCTCTCCCCTCTGTCCCTTTCCTTATGTCATTAAACATACCATAGCTCTCCAGGCATTTTGTCTGACCTAAAATACCAGTAACGTTCTCTTGAAATCCCAGTTAAGACTCCCACTGAAGTGACCTCCTGGGTTTTTAAGCAGTAGAGTCGCAGCCTAATGGCAGAATCACTTTGTAATGATGTAGCATCTATTGAGGGAGAGTTTAGCTTGTTCTGCTGCACTCTGGGCGATGTTGTGTGAAGTATTTACACAGGCGTGCCCTCGGATTATTAACATCCTCTCCTAAACGACTGACCTTTTCTAGTAAAGTGACTCTAATGAAACCCAGAGCAAATTCAGTGCAACAAAAACACCCAAAAGGTCTCAACCAAACACCTGAAAAATATTTTCCATGACTTGTAGCTAACTGTCATAACTGCATATGCAAAACCAATGAACTGCAAAAATAAAGTTGAAGTGATGCGTGAGTAGGGATGAGTATCATTAGGATTTTTTAAAAATGCAAATATCAATACTGATGCTGCTTATTGATACCGATACTTATCCAATACTACATTTGCTGATTCTTCTCACCATAATTTGGTGCAAAAAAAACAAAAAAACAAAAAAAACACATGGCATGAAAAGATGGGAAAAGATTCGACAGTTAGGAGGAGTTACTGCATCCAGCTGCATTTTCATTAAAGTGAGCACACACTTGAATGTTTTGCGCTGTCAGCTAGAGCTGCAACGATTAATCAATTAGTTGTCAACTTCTAAATTAATCAGCATCTATTCTGATAATCATTTAATCAGTCTGAGTAAAAAAAGTCCCAATTCTTTGATTCTAGCTTCCTTACTGTGAATATTTTCCATATTTTTGGAACGTGGGCAAAACAAGACAAGACATTTTTCACCATTTTCTGACATTTTACAGACCAAAAAACAAATCCTTTAATTAAGAAAATAATGAACAGATTAATTGACAATGAAAGCTGTTTATGTGATGCTACATCAACACTGATAGCAGTATCTTGTGTCCAGAAGCTTGTGGATATGTTTGGTACTGACCAGCAGGTCCAGTTTATTTACAGTTAATTCGAACTGATCTAACTTTCAACCATTTCCCAATAATATCATTGATCATCATCTCAGGCTCCCTCACAGTGAGGACCATGTTCGAGTTCACAATATTCTTTCACTTTCAGAAGGAAATATTCATATAGCAGTTATCAGTTACTCTGCAGATTAGGATTTTAAATATAATCATCTGAAGATATAATGCACAGTATCTGCATATATTCTGCTCCTGCTATCTACATCAGTAGAATAATACTTACACATTAATTATTCTGTAAAGAAAATGACATCATTTGTATGTAATTCTTAATTAAGTGCATTTTATATAAATTCCTAAAAAGCTGTTACACAGTAGGTAAGCATCTGAATACTAATGAGTAAATGTGGTTCCTACAACCTCAAAATGAAAAATGCATGAAAATACTTGCTTGAAAATAGAATTATACTCACTAGTAACCCATGAGATTAAAGTTACACAGTCTTTTTAGTTTAAAACATATCCGTCTTTGGCCAACATTTTTCCCTGCCAACACTTCAGTTGCAAAAGGAAACAGAAAGAGGGAAATTTGTACTACGAAGACTTAGGACGATATCTACTTGATGTGATTTACTCAGACCGCTGAAGCCTCAAATTGACTTCAGATAAACTTTTGAAAAGATTTTTGTGCAAAATCAGGACTGTGGATTTTGTCCTCCATCATTTACACTGAAAACACATGAGAACCAGAGCTGTCAAAAGTACACGTATTCTGTACTCAAGTATAAGTACAAAAGTAAAAGTACTGATTGAACATCTTTACTCAGGTAAAAGTGAACAAGTACAGGATCTGAACTGTATTTTCAAGTCTAAAAGTAAAAAGTAGCCCTCTGAAGGGCTTTTTGACCAGCTGTTTCTGTGCACAACTAAGTGAACCTCATCTTTTCACCACGGTCGAGTCTCCCTCTCTGTCTGTTTCATCTTGTCACGTCTCTTTAGTTGTTTTTGTTTTGTCACTTCCTTTACAATGTTTGCCTCTTGTTACGTCTCCGTCCTTTTCGTCTTGTCATGCCTTTTATGTTGTTTTCGTCTTGTTTTACACAGTTTTCGTCCGGTTTTATCTTTTATGTCATTTTAGTCTTGTTAGGTCTTCTTGTGTCGTTTTAGTCCTGTTACGTGTTTCAAGTCTTGTTACACCTGTCATGCCTGATATGCATTGATGGATACACAAAGAAATAATCTTTTCTACAGGTATGTGCTATTGTACCATCAATTTAGGTTGAAATCAGTCTTGATGTTGGTAAGGCTGAGCACAATGACGCAAAATAAAAATAATCAACTCAAATGTATTAAAACTAAAGTAACGAGCTTGTTTTGAAAAAGACAACTTTTTAAAGTCTTAGTAAAACTCTCTTGCAGTGTCTCTTTTCTGTCTCACACCTTCTTAGTCTCAACCATGTCATCTAGCTGCAACAATGTGCAGGGAGAAAATAGTTAAAGACGCACCAACACACATAGACACACACACACACACACACACAAGTGCCCAGAATCCATGTCACCATGACAACTCTGCCGAGCTGGGGCCCCCACTGTGGGATATCGAATGGGATTCCTCCGCTCGTTATTTCCTCACATGCTCATTCTCGCTCCTCTATTTTTCAGAGCCGCGATCATTATTCTGGCTGAAAGATCTGCCTTAAAATAATTCCTGGGTGATAACCGACGCTGGGATTGTGTAGTTACTGGGATGAATAATGTATCTCACAGTTTTGTCTCACACACGCGTGCACGCATACAGATGTGTAGCAGAGGACTAGTTCAAAGCTTAGATCCTAACAGAAATTCGTGCCACACAATGTTTTCTAAATTGGACACTAGCATTTATACCGCCTCTGGGAAAATGAGTTTTTCCACCTCTGAAAAGAAAATGATAACATATTGTAGAGCTTCAATCACTGTGAGAGTTTTAGCTATTTGATGAAATCAAGCACGATATGCTATTTATTATAACTACAACAGTGAGAGAAAACATCATTTGAGATGTTAAAGAAGCCAGAAAATTGTTAACTGTTATATTTCTATATTTAGAACTGACCAAGAAGTGAATTAGCTTAAAGGGACAGTTTGGATTATTTAATGTGGAGTTGTATGAGGTACAGCACATGCTGGTCCATTCCCCCAGTTTGGAGAAGCAGAGAGGGGCACCAGCAATGTAATGCTGTGGACAGGATCAGCAACAAAAGGTATTTCAGCAACTTAAAAAAAAGATCCACTCCAAAAAAAATCTATCAGTTTAGGTGTACGCTAGGTGTACGCTATTTTTAGAATATTTTTACCACTTTACTTTGCTGTCAAGCAGCACCTTTTTATCATGAAGCTGCCATTACTGTATATAAGCCAAATATCACTCTCCAAACCAACCAAACTCCACGGGCGAACCCTGGAGCTGCTGATTTGCCGCTGCTTCAATCTGTCAGTTTGTTTGTGTTACTGTGCGACTTCTTTGTTTTAAAAGCAAATTCACTGAAATCACACAATAACATAAACAAACTAACAGATCGAAGCAGTGTTCATCCAGCAAGGAGTTTGGTTGGGTTGGAGAGAACAATATTTGGCTTATTTAACAGCAATTTCGCATCAGAAAAGGCTGTCTGATGGCAAAGTAAAGCGGTGAAATTTTTCTTAATGTAGCATACACTTAAACTGATTTTTTTATTTTTTCAGGTGGAACTTTTTTAAGTAGCTAAAATATATTTTGTTGTTGACTCGGTCCACAGCAGTTCCTTGCTGAGCTTCTGTGCTGGTACTCCTCTCTTCCTCTACAAACTGACCAACATCTACTGTTTAATAACCTGATTATCTTTAAGCACCTCATACATCCCCACTTAAAATAACACAAACTATCCCTTTAATGTGTGTTTTGAATAAAGACAGAGCTTTTAAATTTTATATACGAGTTCACTCTCACTCGCAGGTAAATTGCTTTCCTCTTTTTAGTTCATTCCTGACACAGAAAAGCACTCCAAAGTTGAGAAAGTGCTTCTGGAATAGCTCTGTCTCTCTCCCTATGTGTGTATGTATATATATGTGTGTGAGAGAGAGAGAGAGAGAGAGAGAGAGAGAGAGAGAGAGAGAGAGAGAGAGAGAGAGAGAGAGGAAACACTGTGAATCCTCTAATCAAGACACATGGATTTGCAATCAGCGACTGGCGAGAGACGAGTAATTAAGTCTGGACCACTTCTGGGCTGCAGTGTGGCACACACACACACACACACACACACACAGAGGCACAAACAGGACACACGTCTTACACGCTCGTCATTTTCATTATATTCCAAATGAAGTGAGAATACCTGAATGAGACATCAATTATAATTATAAAAGCATGAGAATCTATTCCTGGTCATGCCCTGACATGCACAACCACACACTTTTCCCCTGAAAAAGAAACTCATAACCATAATTCTGTCTGACAAAAGGAGCATTGACATCAAACCCATGTCACACCAGAGGCAGACAGAGAGTCTCTTTGTCCTCCCTTTATACTGTAAATCCTCACAATCAGGCTCGTATTCACAGCTATCAGCCTTTGTGTGCGTCTGCCTTCTTGGCTCACTTGAATCTAAAATTGTAGCCCACTTCCATAGTTCACAGGGCTTCTCTCTGACCCCGTACGCACTTCAAATGAACACTGAAAGATGTTGTTTTGCGAGAACAAAAGAGGCACAGTGTAAAAAAAAAGAAAAAAAGAGGGCGACGAGCATGAGAGGGTAAAGATGGAGAGTTAGAGAGAGAAGAACAGAGAAAGGAAAAATGGGGAGAGCCCCTCGAAATGAACACCAGCATCAGTGTTGCAGCACAAGTGAAAATGTGATCAGTAATAAAATGCAAATTCAC
Organism: Lutjanus campechanus; assembly: GCA_027495735.1. NCBI lineage: Eukaryota > Metazoa > Chordata > Actinopteri > Lutjaniformes > Lutjanidae > Lutjanus > Lutjanus campechanus. The sequence goes on from JAJHUR010139790.1 coordinate 15,685, forward strand.
TGCAGAACATCTCAGGTGGTGTTCACCAAACCTGAATGCTCTCATGCAAATTTAACCAGCCAGTGAGCCGGTGCAACATTCTCATGTGTTTCTGCAACTAAAAAGTCAACAGAAGCCCTCAGAGGAGCCGAGTCTCTAGTAAAAATTAATGATGAGGTGACCGAATTGCGGTTTAAAGGCCAAGTGAGCTTAACTACATGTTATGAAAAAAACATATTTCAACATTTAAAATCTGATTCTCAGGATGCACGCTGTGCCTCTGTTCAGGTGTGTCACTGTGTCTCTGCAAGATCAAGGAATAGTTAAACACCTGGAAATCATATTTGCTTTCTTGTCGAGAGTTAGATGGGAAGATTGATATCACTGTAATGTCTGAGCACCAAATATGAAGCTACAGCTGGTTAGCTTAGCTTTAGCATGACAAACAAACTGGAAACTTGGGCAAAGTTAGCCAGGTTCTGGCCAAAATCAATACAAAACCTGCATTCCAGCACCTGTAAAACAATAAATAGTACGGCACATAACCCTTGTGTCATTTTTACAGTTTACCACTACACAAGGCTAGCTGTTTCACACTACTCTTAGCAAGGAAAGCAAATTAGCAAATTTCATGTTCTGTACTGTGGGGTCACATTTTTCTAGTAAAGCATATCTCTATCTCTATTCAATTTATTAGTAAAATTGTAAAGGACTTGTGTAAAACAATGATAAAATCTGATTTAAATAGACATCTTGTTTACTTAGTTTCCTGGTGATGAAAAGAGGATTACTGCAAAAAATCTGGGCTATTTGTGTTCAGATTTCAGGTGCAATTTTTATTTTCTTTGTCTTTTCACACGTAAATGATTTTTAGATTATGAGATAAACATCAGGTGTCATTATGTGTGTTTATTAAAACTGTTATGATGTCAGAATGTAATCAACACATGGCAAGAAGTTAGAGCTTAATTAAAGCTTTTAATACCATTATGATTAAATCCATACCATAAATAAAAGATGACACACACACTTTTTTGTGAGAGATGAATGCAGCTATCAGAACTAGAAAGTCCAAGAACCGAAATAACATCAAATTAAGATTCTGTACTGGCTTTACAAGATCGGGACATTTTCAAGAATGGATTGACTTGGGATACTGAAACTTTATTAAATGGATTATTGACTGCTGCACTGTATTCACTGCAGGAAGGCAGAGCTCAGATGGAAATGAAAGGAAAAGAGGGACAACAGGCTAGTGGCACTGAGAGGAATCAGACAACACAGAGACACACGTAACACATGTAATACATCCAGGAGCCATACATCACAGGATACTGTGTTGTCATTGTTTTGCTTCATGGGGTTCTAAGTCTTTTTTTTCTCTCAGACACACACACACACACACACACACACACACACACACACACACACACCCACACCCACACACTCCTGAATTGCCCACTGGAGTTTGATTGAACAATGTAATTAGCTGTAATTAGCACTCATTAAAATTGTTAAAGAGCCCCCCCTGTCGTGTCAGGCTGCAGGTGTGTGTCTGACAAAGTCTACACACACACACACACTTATATACATAACGCACAAAATCTCAGCAAGACAACAACTTCAACAGCTGTGGCCTCTACGCTTTGTTTTTAATAAAAGTTGACAGCCATCCTATTTCTGCTCTCATGACTTCTTTGAAAACAGGATCTATTAAGGACCTACAGTAGATGGCACGTGTGGAATATACGAGTCCATTAAATGCATTTCAAACACCTTGATTTTTGTAGCTGCATATATTTGTATTAACATGGCACAATATATGAGGAGTTCGTGTCCTCAGCGGCTGAAAACTCCTACGTGCCACTTAGCCAGTCTTTACTTTTCTTTCCTATGAAGGTAGAGAACATCTATTTTCTGCAACTATTCACACAAACTTTTCTCCTGCTAATTAATATAATGTCATGTACAAGACACCTGGAATTCTCCAATTTCACGTAATTTTGCAGCCACATATAATGGCAGCCTTGAACTGATTATTCAGTAAAAGTTCAACTTAATTGATCGTCTTCAGGAAGATTGTCCTCTACATCGGATGCATCAAAGGTAAAAAGGCCACAGTGGTGCTTCACTGTGGAACAAAGCTTCACTGCAGCTGCAACAAGCAAGTACAGAATATACACAGTAGGTGACAATGTCGACAGCCACTCGAGGGAAAATTACTGTAAGGTGAAACACTGAGAGAAATCACGGTTCAAGTGGCTCAAAGAGAAAGTAAACAAGCTGTACTCTGTATCAGAGTTTTGTGCACACTTTCTGAAATTCAGGGATTTCGTCGACTAACTGGGACAAAGAGATACTGAGATTACGATTTTGCGGCCCATCTTCTTTGAGGTCCCCACAGTCAAGAGGAGGTTGTACGGCACAGGCCCCACCGGTGACACCTGAAGTTGTTCAATGTCCTCCTGGATCCACATTCTTCACATATAATTTCATGATTATTCTCCTCTGCAGCTCTCCCTGAGGTTTCTCCCAGGGAGAAAGTTTCTCTTCACTTGATCGAAGATCAGAGGGACAGAGGGTGTTGTACACTGTGCACATTGTGATTTATGGTATTAGGCTACAGAACTAAAAATCTGATTTGACTTGACTAAAGTGACATGTTTGAAATCAATTAAGTTATGTCTTATTTTTCGAAAAATTATATGTATCTCCATATCATAAACATTTACAAAATCACATAAAAAAGAATCAAGCTTTCACTGAGTCCAAATAACCCTGAAGATGAATCAAGACCAAGACTAACAAAAGAGTCCTATTCCAAGTGCAACTACATAAGGGTGTGTGTTGGTATATTTTTCTTTTTTCCGGCAGAAAGGCGCTGGCAAGAGCACTGAGATGAAGCAGTTGTGCAGTGAGAGAGAAAAATGTTATCTGGACACAAGTCCTGAGGCTGCTGTTTCAAAATCAAAGAATACATTTAGAAATCAGAGCACTCACATAAGAAAGCAGCACTCGCAAAACACTCGATTTTTTCTGAATTTATGAAAGATTCTCCGTCAATGTCAGCAGGGGGGCACAGAAGCAGTTCTTTTTTTTCTCCCTTAAGCGCTGTCCATGGTTCTGAAACAACAGTGGCGCTGTCCATTGTTCACTCCAAAGATAAATCACTGAGATCACTCAAATATTGGTCGGGACAATCCTGTCCTCCCAAGATATTGATAGGGACATGACCCTTCTGTACCTGTGCCCTTCCAAGAGTAAGCTTCAACTAGTACACAGCACTTTCACAGTAGACTGTCTTTAGCTTAGCATCGTCCATAATGTTGATTTGTTTACTTCTGGAATTGTGATACCATTACAGAAAATAGCAACAACAGACAACAATAACATTTAAAAAGAAACAGACTAAAGACTTAAGGACAACATGCTTCACATTAAGCAGCATTACATCTTGTCCTGTCTGTTGAGTCGATATGATTTCTTGCCTACAAATTTAAATTGCCTGGTCACACATACGTGAATGCAGGGGAGGGTTGCCATCAACTGCTGAGGAGAACCACACACATACTTCTCTGCTATGGGTTTAAGCTGTGACTCCGCCCCCCCTTCAAAGTTCACCAAAGTTGACATGACGAAAGGATGCAAATGCGTAGCCACTTCCCTCAATTCTCACATGTGCGACAGGGCCTTAAAGACCCCTGATGGATGCCGGATGGAGCTAGTTACGGTTATTAGTTCGCAAAACAGAGGAGAAGCCAGGTGCAGCAACTGAGGGGTCGGGGCTGGTGTTGGGGGTGTGTGGAGAAGGCGGGGACTATTTGCTTATTTATGAATCCCTGAATACTAAATGAAGGCAAGGTGTAGAGCTTTATGTAAGCCATTTTAACAAGGTATTTGAAATGATTTGGCAAAAAAAAAAACATATGAGACACAATCAATTACTTCTTGCAGAACATTTTATATTGTTTAAAACATGACTGGAGGTGGATTTTAACACCTTTCATGATTAAAATAAAAGCTTTTTAGCCACATATGGCCTTAAATTTATTTCAGGATTGTTTGTGGTGGCTTTGATGTACTTTCTTTAAAAAAAAATCTCCTCAGAATATGGAGGAGCAGTGGTAGTTTAGTGTCAATATTTCCATTTGACTACAAGTATGTGTACAGCGTTTGTGTGTGTGATGTGGAGCAGAGGGAGGGAGGGATTTCTTGAACAGCGCTGCAGGGTAGACAACATCGTTTTGCACTTTAGAAGGGTCCATGGTGCACATATCAGCATGTGCGCACACACATACACACACACACACACACACACACACACACACACACCCTGCACATGCCATGGACAGACAGGTGCTCCCTCTCTCTCTCTCTCTGAGTGGGAAACCTGCCACTGCAATCACCATGGCGATTGCTGCTCAAGTGGATGACAGCATTGCTTTGAAACGAATAGGAATAGTGGAGCCTGGAGCGCGCGCGCACACACGCACACATGAAAAAGCCACAGAAACACACACACACACACACACACAAACATAGGTTGCCAGGTTGTTGACAGTGTGCAGAGAAGGGATGCCAGCTTGGCTGTTATTTCCCCCCAACACCCCCTTTTTTAGATCTCAAAGCTCATCAAGGTTTCAAATGAACAAGCAAATTGGATTAAAAAGACACAATTGAAAAGAAGCCAAGTGGGCTTCAACCATGAGAGAGTAAATGAGTGAAACTGATGAGGCCAAAAGAGCAGCCTGGATAAAAGCAGGTGATGATGTATCCTAAATGGGGCTTCTGATGAATAATTTTGCAGCTGATCTTGATCAAAGTACTTTAATATCTATTGATAATAATTCCGTTTTATTAAAGCTGCCCAGTGCAATCTGGGACTTACGTAGAACTAGATTATTTTTGTTCTGTTTGACACAGAGTAGCTGCAATATGTGCCCTGAATAACAGCATTCCTCTAATGCAGTTTTTTTGTGTGAAATATCTGTGGACAGAGTGTCAGTGTGGAACTGTTGTAGCAGGAAGATTTGGGCCAACAGCAGCACTTCAGAGATGTGGTGCGCCTGCAAAATGTCACTAAAATAGAGGCAAAGCGTTATCTTTTTAAAAAAGTGAAAACGGCTCCCTGTCAGAGTGGATAACTTTATCCAAACGGCTGGCTGTTTGTTTGCTCTGCTCTGTGGATCACTTACTTAAACACTATAACAGTGTTATGAAGAAGCACAGAGAGGCTTCGTTGACAGCTGGGGTGGCTGGAACACGATTATTTACAATAAATGAAAGGACCAATGTGTAAGATTTACAGGGAGGAATAAAAATGGCAGAATAAATGTCTTCATGCATGTATAATCACCTGAAAATAAGAATCATGTTTTCATAATTAGCTCTAGAAAGGTTCTAGATCAGGGCGATTAAGAGCCGTTAAAAATACTGATACTAATCTCATCAGTCAGTTTAGTTTCACCCAATCCTGATGCAAAAGAAATGTTTTAAATGCTGGTATACATTAGCATAAAAAAAAAATCAACCTTACATCTTTAGTGTTGCCTCTAAATAAAAGATTCAGAATCCTGAAAGCCAGGCTCCGTTTGCAAAAGAGGAAGGCGGTGATTTATGTGTTGATATTAGAGTGGTGACAAACGATCTAAAGCATCTGTCATTAATCTGAGCTTTCCAGCACATCAGCGATGACAAATTAAAGATGATAAGCCTTACTGATGGGTATCTGGTTTATGCATTAAATATATTTACTCACTGTGGATGAAAAATGGATGGATAATACACTGATGTGTATTATCCATCCATGGGAAAATGCCCTGTTTTTACCAAATGGTACGTTTGATGTAATAAAGACCGCTGTTCACTCTGAAAGTATTGATCTTCATGTGTGATGCATGTTAACATTATTTAGACTAAGTTCAGTCTACTTAAGACAAATGATGGGTAAAGAATTAAGTATAGACGTGTATTGTATTTCTCTTAAATGACAATGGACGCATTTATCTCGAAAGGTTATAAAAACAAAAGCTCACTTAAGCAATTATGCTGCATCTCAGTTGTCACCTATTTTATTCCCTTATTATTTCAAATAACTTAATGTACACAGGAAATGCTGACAACTTTTACAACAACAACAAGGCCATTTAAAGTGTAATTAGGCTCACACCTTCATGGAAGTGAAAAGTAGGAAAACGCATGTATACACACACTGAAATCTATATGTGTTGCTGCAGAGGACAGGCTGCCTAACAAGCCTGATGAAAACGATCAATGTCAGTGTTTGTATGTGTATGAATGCCCTCGAGCGTGTGGGAGTGTTTGTGTGCTTGTATTTTCATTTTTTTTTTTTTTAACTGCAGGTATGTACTGTTCCTCGGCTTAGTTTCCGCAGAAACGGAAGACAAAGATGCACCCTCCATACTGCTCGAGCCACTCCAATTACCAAACAGCAGGTGATCTTCCATACAAAGTTCAATCTACACACATCTCACCGCTCTAAAGCTCTGCGCCTGACGCCTAAGAACATTTTGATCCGCTGAACTGTAACCCAAGCTTAATTGGCTCATAGGATTTCAGTGTTTTGCTCAGGGAGGCACTGGCTTTTTCTGGTTGTTGCCAAGTTGTTATTAATTTACTGAACTGTTAGGCGGGTGGATTTACAGTAACAAACACAGACTTGGGAGATGGTGAGATTTATCAAACTTCTTGGAGAATAAAAGCAGCTTTGAAACAGCACAAGTCTTTTTGTGTCATGTAATTTTCATATATAAATATGTAAGTGAATATAATACATTTTAATTACATGTAAAATGACTGCTGAACACCTATGGCAGCTATCACAGATTTACTTTTTCTGAATTTAAACATTACATATGGAATATTTCAACATTTTGTCTTGGCAAGACCGGGATGATAAGATTGATTCCACTCTTCTGTCTGTGCACTTCATATAAAGCAAGAGGCAGAGGATGATTAGCTTAGCTTAGCATAAAAACTGGAGAGGAAGGGAGAAACAGCTTGCCTTGCTCTGTTTAAAAAGAAAAATTACCCAACCAACATCTGAAAATATAATTAACAGATTATTTCATTTTTGAATTCGTACAAATACATGCTGGAACTATTTTTTGGCTGAGTGCAGTGATTTTCTGGTAGTTGGGGGCAACCTCATGATGGCGACAGGGCTCCACGGGTCGCTTCGCAACCTCATGGTGATGACAAGCAAGGTTTCTCAGAGTAGGTAAGTTGTTACGCCTGGTAACACATGTCTTTTGACAGGTGCCAGTAACCAAGTGTTTTTTTTTTTATGGGGGCTACGTGTGCCAGCGATAGCAGCATTCAAGTTGGCCCCTATAGTTTCTGTGATAAAATAATTACAGACAGAATTGCAAAACAGCAAATCCTCATTCAAATACCTTAAGAATGCATTACTTATGCAACTGATTAATAGTCCAGTGTTGCTCATGTATAATGTTTTGTTTGTGTTCTCTGGTGTTGACCTGTTATACTGTAATTCATAACATAATTCCTCCTGACCTAACTTTTACTCACCGAGTCAGAAATTAATGTGTTGGAATGAATAGTAGAGTTGGTCTTAATGTACCACGATTAGAGGAGCACAAGTGATAAACATAATGTAACAGTAATGTGATGTTGTATATGTACAGTACATGATAGATATGATAAACTGAATTTTGGACCCCAGGAAGACCAGCTGGAGGCATGGACATCAGCTAATGGCTTTTAATAAAATAAAAATAAACTGCAGAATTGAGAATTTATAAAAGCGATAACAGATTTCATAGGGCCCTACAGTACATAACTGGAGATTTGAAAATATTACTACGTAATGTGTTGATATAAATGAGTAACATTCAACACACCTTTCAAAAAAGCAACAACTACAGCAGAGATTGAAAAAGAATCAGATAACGTACAGTGTTGGAATATTAAAGCTCGGGGGTCATCTTAGGTCCGATGGGCCAACAGGCCTGAAATACACTGGGGCAAACCCTGACAAGTCTTCAAGAAGTCTCTGCTCAAATACCACAAATTCTACTCTCTACATTTTTGTTTTTGTATGGATTACACAATTAAGATATAACCTGTTATTTAGTTATAGGCGTTGGTAGGTTAGCTGTTTCCTCTTACTTCTTTACGCTAAGCTAAACTAAACTAAACAAAGCTAAGCTCAAGATAGTCGCCTGCTGCTGTACTTTCATATTCAATGTAACAGACATGGGAATGGACTCATTCTTCTCCTCTAATTCTCAGCAAGAAAGCAATACATGCTTCCGTGTATAAACTATTGTTAAAATTGGGTTGTTTTCAGCTATTTATAATATTAAGAAATGTACATTATATCCTATCTATTCTGCTTGTGTAGAAAAATGACTAGTCGTTTAGTCTACTTTCCACCATTCTCACACAAGTGCAGCAGTAGACAACTACAGCAACTCCTGCACAGAGTACTGACTGCTTCAAGGATGTTCCTGTAGGAAAGACATTTCCCTCGTTTTTCAGGCACAAGTGGTAGAGAGCCCTCATAAAAGATGGAGCCATCGCAGATACAATGAACATTTTTTTATGAAACAAGGTGCGGGTGTAAAAAAAAATGCTCACACACAGTCAGTGCTTTAACACAAGAACACCCACAAAGGATGTCTGAGTTAATCAATTCCTAATTGATTTAATTTGCTATGACCATCTATCAACACCGGTCAGTAAATTAGCGAAATATCAGCACATTCCCAGCTAAAAGCACACCTACTCACCCGAGAGCTTTTTCCAAGCGACCGCCCAACGATCCAACCACCTCTCCAAGAGTACAATAAGCCTGGCCCAGAAAATCCTGCAGAGACAGAGAAAGAGACCAAAGAAAAACATCTGTTACAGTATTCCAGGGTTTCTGCTAGTTTCAACAAGTTATATTTTAAGAATTTTTTTAGACAAAGTACGAAGGATATGATTTTATGTGACTGATGCGCTGGGACAGTACTTTACTGATGCTCCCGATGAGAAACCAGAACAGTACAAAGTGTTTCCTGGTGGCTTTTTATGGCAACTTTATGGTTTTCTGACTTCCCATGCAATAGTAATGCCTTAACACCAAGGTTCCTAATTTGAGAATGTTTTTGCATTTACTCAGATGGAACTAATGTTGACAGAAACTAGTTTCACTTAGTTTTAGAAGTGCTATTTTTGATATGGAGAGGCCACGTTAGCCAGGCATCACATCACAAAATAATAACAATAAATTCTTACTATGATGCA
>JAJHUR010139791.1:1213-22056 GCA_027495735.1 Lutjanus campechanus
ATATATATATATATATATATATATATATATATATATATATATATATATATATATATATATATATATATATATATATACACGTATGTATATATATATATTTTTTTTTTAAGTTTACAGTTACTGCTGAGTGTAAGATGCTACAGCCTGCAGCCAACCACCACCTTCCTGTGCTACTGGCCTCAAGGCATCTGTCTCTTGTGGACACTGAGAGCGAAATGATGAATGATGAATAATTGGACTTTGATGATATGGTGAATGATTTCACATAGTAGAGCCTGGGGAGAAATACACTGCATAAGGTAAGACTATCTTATGATTAATTTAGGCTTATAAAATCTTGCTGTTTGCAATATATCACACCAGAGCTGCTGTCAGCTTATTTTTTTGTTTTTGTTAATATTAGAGGTGGCATCAACTTTCCACATCTGTGGTTGAGAACAGTGTATTTTGTTAATGAGCTGCTGGTGTTGTGCCCTTAAACAGGGAAATGGTAGTGAGAGAGGAGTGAGGAAAACCACACGCAGCTCTGTCGTTCACTTGTTGTATTGAACATATTTTGCACATAGTATATACAAAATTTACTTATACTTACATACTAACACATTCAGTAACTCAGTATCAGTAACACAGATACTATGAGGAATATACATTTTTTAAACTTCTTACATATTTAAACAATTCTTTTTAACAAAATTATTCCATAACCAATGACTTATGAAATGTGTTTTTATTATTATTAATGAATTGTTTAATAGCACAACTAGCACTTTACCTCACTGTAAAAGCGTTAATGTAACAGTAGCTAGCTAAAATAGCAAGCCTGGAAAGGTAAACAGGCTAATATGGCCGTGCCGCCGTGCCGTCTCTAGCTTAAACTCGTCCTCAAGAAACTCTTTCAACAACAAAACAACATATCATTCCTTCCAGCAAACATCAGATTAACACAGATTAAACTATTACTAATGTGTTTCATAAACTTTATATTGCTTTGTGTACGGTAATTACCTTAAACAGGGAAGTGGTAGTGAGAGAGGAGTGAGGAAAACCACACGTAGCTCTGTCGTTCACTTGTTGTATTGAATGAGACAGCAGAGCGCGTCTCCCCCTACCGGAGTCCTGAGACATTACCAACAGATCACTGAGCAATCGATCTACCTACACAAGGCTCTAAAGCATTACCAACAGAGCACAGAATAATCAAACTGCTCATATGAGGCTCTGCATCTCTTTGTTCGTCCACTTGTCTAACTAGCTGCACACATTAACAATAATCAGTACTGGCACACATTAGCAATTAATAATGGAATTAATTGTTACTAACAGATAACATTAACAGTAATAGAGAAGTATGAAATTAACCTTGTTTTTTAAATTAACCATGGGAAACTGAGATGATTTTTTTTTTTTTTTTTTTTTTTTTTTGGTCGCATAATAACCTGTCACACTGGCTTTAGATGAGTGTGTCTGCGCTGTACATCCCTGTCTTTCTGAGATACAGCTGAATTAACTGTAATTAATTAATTGTTGCTGCAGTGTAAATCCTGTTGCTGTTGGCTGCAAGTCAGAAGCAAAATTAGCAGAATGGAATGCATGCCTTGCATGTAGGGATGCAAATTAATCGAAATTTTATCAAAATCAATATTGCAATGTTTGTTAAAAGGCAAAAAAGTGTCAAAAAACTTTTACATGAATGAATGTGGAGAGGCAGAGATGTTCTGTCCTACACACACATTCTACAGACTTTAAAAAACATCTTCATTTGGTACAGATTCCTGCAAAAAAAATGACAACATACTCATTTAAATATGTTTTTCACTCAAAATAAGAATAATGATGTAAAAATGATCATTACCTTTAATATTGCAAATCATATCGCAGGTGCAATATCAGTCAAAATAATCACAATTAGATAATTTTTCAAAATTGGTCAGTCCTACTTGCATGCCAGCTGGGCATTGGGCAATGTGGAATTTTGAATTCCAAAGGATACCAGGACTAAACAAGACAATGATTACTGTTGCTCTTAAAAACAACAGAATAAATATTTATCAGTGATCAGTGTTCCATGACAGGTAGAGCTTCTAACAGGAAAGTAAAAAATATTGTCTCTGTTCTCACCTTTCCTCATGTGGTATTTAGCACTGTCAGATGAACCAGAACTTCCAGTGGTTCCAGTGTAAGCCGGATAAATGACCTAATTAAAATACTGCATTGTTGATTAGCTGGTGTATCATCTACTCCAAGTCTTCTCTGCTTTGTAGTGCCATATGGTCTGTAAACTACGGTGGCCGACAAGTACAAACGCGCTGCATAAAAGAAAACGCTGCAAATACAGAAACGTGCTGCAAATAAGAAAACACATGCAAAAAGAAAACGCTGCAAATACAGAAACGTGCTGCAAATAAGAAAACACATGCAAAAAGAAAACGCTGCATATCCAGTCTCACAACGGAAGTGCTCCAGGCCTCTGGGAGCAGTGCTGAGCTTCCACCTGAGAGACAGACAACGGACGTATCAACGTGTGGAGCAGATGAATGAATGAGAAGAAGAAAATGATTGTTAAAACTATTAAAACTTTTGCTTTGGCGAGAGAAAACCACTGCTGTTTAGCTCAGTTGGTAAAGTGTCCAACCCATAAATGGAAGTTGTTTTTATGCGGCTGCGGGTTCGACTCCCGTCTCCGGCTTTTTGCTGCTGTCATCCCCTCTCTCTCAAACTGTAATAAGTGGAAATTCCTACGATATCATTGCCGCAGCACTTCAATAAATGCCACAAGTGTTCGTCTTTCTGATATGTTCTTCATCTTAATGAATATCAGGCAGGGCTCACATTAACTTTAAAGACAGACCCGCATGGCTGTCAAATATAGCCTAAATGAAAGGTGTTTGTGTGTGCGCACCTCAGCCAAGCACGAGAGACACACACACACTCCCGCACGCTTTTAACTTCAATATTTGCACATAGCCTAAATAGAAAATGAAAATCGAAGCATTTTTGAAGTTATTTTTGGGGGGCATTTTTGCTTTAGTTGACAGGACAGCCAAAGAGTAGACAAGAAACAGATTAGAGAGAGAGGGGATGACAGCAGCAAAAAGCCTGAGGCGGGAGTCGAACCCGCAGCCGCATAAAAACAACTCCCATTTATGGGTCGAACACTTTACCAACTGAGCTAAACGGCGGTGGTTTTCTCTTGCCAAAGCAAAAGTTTTGATGGTTTTAACAATCATTTTCTTCTTCTCATTCATTCATCTGCTCCACACGTTGATACGTCCGTTGTCTGTCTCTCAGGTGGAAGCTCAGCACTGCTCCCAGAGGCCTGGAGCACTTCCGTTGTGAGACTGGATATGCGGCGTTTTCTTTTTGCATGTGTTTTCTTATTTGCAGCGCGTTTCTGTATTTGCGGCGTTTTCTTTTTGCATGTGTTTTCTTATTTGCAGCGCGTTTCTGTATTTGCGGCGTTTTCTTTTTGCATGTGTTTTCTTATTTGCAGCACGTTTCTGTATTTGCAGCGTTTTCTTTTTGCAGCGCGTTTCTGTATTTGCAGCGTTTTCTTTTTGCATTTGTTTTCTTATTTGCAGTACGTTTCTGTATTTGCAGCACATTTCTGTTTATGCAGCGCGTTTGTACTTGTCGGCCACCGTAGTAAACAGGTGTGCATGGGGCTTAAGTAAAAGTGATAGTTTGGAGGATTGTGTCAAAACCAGAAACACAAGAGTAGAAGTGTACTGAATAGATTAAATCACTGGTTCACAAGAAGTCACCAAAGATTCATAGCGGTCATGAGGCCTTCTGTGTTCTGAGAGGATGTTAGAAAATATGCAGCAGGCCTAAATCTCAGTATTTTATTCCTTTCTGTGAAGAAAATGAAATGAAATTCTTACTTTTAAAGTTTAGATTATCATTGAAGATACAAACTTAAAACTCTCACAGGATAAGGACATGAAGACGGGAACAGAAGCTGTATGCAGTGTAACTGCCTCATCCTGTGTTAGAAAAAATAACACAGTTAAAACAACCAAAGAGGCAATAGAAAAATGAGAATAAAATGCTGAATTAGTCAAAAAAGAAGCGTATTAAATATGTATGATTGTTACAAAGAGAATTGTATAAAACATTCCTAAAAATGTCAGAAAAACTCTACTTGTACAGTTTCAGTTGTCCTGTACAGCATGCATTGAACGTAACAGGAGATATCCCTCAGATATGTGATTTAGTCAGGGGTCGTCACTTTTACTCCACTTTTCCATTAAGGAAAAAGCTGTGAACTCCTGCTTTGTCTGCAAACATTAGCACGTCTGGATAATGGATTCATGAGCCACAATAATAATCCAGCGTGAAAGTCAAGGAGTTATATCACATGTTATATTACAAAAAGTTACAATCAGAGAGCAGGCATTTACTTCTGATGAACACATAAGCCTACTTAAAGCCTTTTGTCTTGCATAAGTGAATTATTATAACGCATGACTCTTCCCTCTTTGTTGCTTTTTCTGTATTCAACTTGGTGCTTAATCATAGAGAGCCTTACTCACACCCCTTCGATGTGCCATCATGGGGCTTGAATTGAAAAAAAATAGTTTATGACAAGAGACAAATCATTTTTTTGATTCTGTTTGAACCTGAACATTTTTTTATTTATTTTTTTACATATTTTTACATTGTGTTAAATTTGTTAAATTTTATGTGAAACCACTCAGTGAACTACATCTCTTGTCTCACACAAATACATCACCAACACCAATTTCACTGCCCCTTGTAATGTATTTCACCTTTAGTGTTTTATCAGCGACTCCTGGTCTTTTTATCAGCTGAGAAGAGAAAGAACAAGTATGACCCACTGTGTTGTAACTACACCCTGGTGCAAAAACACACAGGCAGTCTAGCGTCAACGGCTAACTATAGCTTTTGGATGGAGAAAGTCATGACGTCACTTAGACGACTTCTGAGTGTGAAGTTTTGTAATAACATATCCTCACAGTCAGATGTCAACAACAGTTTCATGACAAACTGAGACTTGACATGTAAAATTATCTTATAAATTGACAAACATCATACATTTATTGATTGGATACATTTTATGACTTAGGCAATAAAGTTTTTTGTGTTTTCCCGAAAACTTGAAAAAATGACTTAGGCCATTATTTTATTAGGGAGACAATATGTGTAATTCATGGCACAATTAAAACAGGATCAGAAATCATTTGTCTCTTGGTGTTGATTAGTTCATATTCACAATTCGTATTTTTTCGGTCCACTAGAAGGGGTGGGATTTAGGCTCTAGTCTGTACTGAAGTGCCTGCAAACCAAACAAACATGCATCTAAGTCTGTCGCTGAAGGACCTGAATTCAATGATTTGGAGGGGTGTCCTGATACTTTTGTCAATATAGTGTGTTAATAATTAAAGGGTTAATCTGCAAATATGGTTGTGTGTTGTACTTGGTGTGTTCTGTTTGCACAGACAGGCTGGAATGAAAAGGAGCTAAAGGATGACAAATATTTCTGTCATGAAATGAACCAGACAACATTTAATGGAGAGCAGCAACATTCACACACACTTACTCACAAACAATAGTGTTATTTCCACTAGTTTGTTGCACATTAGTAATGTTTTCTTTTTCAAATAAACAGCATGGAGGATTAAATGAAATATTCTTAGAGGCAAAACAAAGAAGAACATAGAAACATCAATCCAGAAACAGGAACTGCTTGTGATTTATTCATTTATTTATTTATTTTCATTAGTGTCCCAAACCACAGATAAAATAACTTCTGAAGAAAGACTATTTGCCTGCTTTAAAGGCTCTGAAAACTTATTTTCTAAATCAGATTCTATCTCATAGGATCCAACCTGGACACATACTTTTGCATCATTTTACATGAGAGATTTCTGTACCTCTGTTTTCGGTTCCTTGGCTTTTCTCACTGGTTTGAAGAGGTTGGGACTCAGTAAGGTGATATCACATATTTCCGAGCAGCAATCAAGGTTTAATACTATTTAAATCTAAATTTGAGGAATATCTGTCAGTCAAATCTAGAGATGCACTGATTCCAATTTTCTTGGCAGATTCCAATTTCTGTTTTTTTTTTTTTTTTTTTTTTAAGGATCTGACCTGCCCATTCTGATTTTGGCCGATTCTGATTTTCAGTCTTTCTAAGAAGTACAATTGACAGCATTCACAAACATTTTTGCAACTTATCTTGTAGAACTAAACTATTAAATAACTTTGCCATTTTCTCCAAAAGTGCTCCAGATTGCAGTCAGGTCTTATTTAACTATTATATTAATATTATGTACTAGAGGGGGTGATCTTGTGTGGAAGCAGATGTAAACAAACCTGAAGGCCAAAACATTTCACTAATATGGTGTACTGCAGGCTTCAGATTTAACATTCCAACACCGCAGAATAAGCAGTATTTTAAGAAAAGGTCACTTTATATGCATCTTTTTATTTCTTTAGTATTATTATTGTTAATAATAGTTAATTTCTTTAATAAAATATTGTCCTCTGAGGAGAAAAATCACCCTTTTTCACGTCCATCTATATAATGACTAAACGGTGCGCGATATTCATGTTATTGTATTAATGCAGCAGGATAATTTACATCAGTGTCTCTCAGTTTAGACCACAGCAGAGAGCAAACTGATCGATACACATGAGGAGATGAAGAGGGAGAGACAGCATCTGCACAGTTCATAATGATTTATAATAATGCAGTGCCATGACAAACGTTTCATGGAGGAGACGAGCGTCTGTCTGTTTGTTACTGAGACAGATATTTTAGTCAGGGAACTGTTCAAATCGGACTTGGAGCAAAAAACACACACCATAGAAGCGTGTGGTAATATAATGCTTCATGATCACAAAAAGTTTTTACATCAAGCCGGCACATCTGTCCATATTCACACGCTCTCTCCCTCCCTCCCTCCCTCCCTGCTGTGGGTCTAAAGCTAGAGCTAAAGCTCCATCAGCACTCGTTCCTCACGTCTATGCCATTTTTTATTCCATTTAACTCTCCCCAAACACCAACCAAAATCAAAACACGTTTGGAGGCAAGCGTCAAGGCAGTGCGTGATGCGTGTCAAAACGCTTTCAGTGCATGTTCTGCCATTTAGAACAATAAGTGTACTTCAAAACATGAGCATCATATTCCTTTAGTGTGTTTTGGCCTTGAGACTGACGCAGTTCAACAGTTTGCTGTAGTAAAACTTTGCTGTGAGAAAAACAGATGACTTTGAGAAACAGTTTGAGAAAAACGCAGAAGTTAAACAAATCTAGGTGAGAAAATGTTTGAGGAGACATATCAACACAGGTTGTTTATTCTTCGGCCAGAACAGGAGGTGAGATTTTAACTGTCAGTCTGTAGAAAGCAGTCTGCTGCTGGCTAACATTAGCATGAAGAGCTATAAAGTTTACTGCTGTTTGGCGACACCGTCAGCTGCTCTGTCTTATTGTAGATGGTCTGTCTTCTCTTTATCCTGTTCTTGGAATCTATCACTAGCACCGACTTCATGTGAGCATGTGTTTGAGTGTGTGCTGCTGATCACAGCGCTATGGTGGGTGTGACATTAAGGTCAGTGTCTGTTGTGCACATGACATGACCATCGTATGTGCGAATATGAGCAGCACAGAATCGGATATGTGGCGCTGACCAAAAGGACTGTGTGAGTGTGATCAAATTTGACTTGGGATGCACCAATCTACCAGCCAGAGACTGGAACTGGCTGGTTTTCTGCATGACTGACCCTGACCAGTGACTGGCCGGCTCCAGCCTCTGGCCGGTCGATTGGAGCATCCTAAGTCAAATCTGATCACACTTACACAGTCCTTTGTCAACCAGCTGCTAGTATAATACTGACTGAATGTTCAGTTCCTCTTTCATTAGAACAGTCAAACTATGATTGGAGTTGAAGCTACCTTGGGAAGTGACCAACCAAAATAACACACTCTTAGAAAAAAGGGTTCCAAAAGGGTTCTTCCTGAAGGGCGGAGATTCTACCTAGAATCATTTACTTCTGAAGAACCCTTTATTCAAAAAGTGTATGTCAAGGGTTCTTGGTAAGACTAACGGTTCCATTAAAAACCCTTTTGTAGAAGAAGTAGTTCAAGTTGTTGAAACTCTTTCATTAAGAGTTTGTAAAGTATTTCTTTTGTGCTGTGATATGAAAAGGTTCTTGGTAAAACCCCTGATTGTGTTCTAGATGAAACTACAGTGCTGTGAAAAAGTATTTGCCCCCTTACAGATTTCTTCTGTTTTTGCTTTTTTGTCACACTTAAATGTTTCAGATCATCAAACAAATTTTAACATCAGACAAAGATAACCTGAGTAAACACAAAAAGAAGTTTTTAAATGATGATTTCATTTATTAGGGGAAAAAAAGCTACCCAAACCAACCTGGCCCTGTGTGAAAAAGTCATCGCCCCCTAAACCTAATAACTGGTTGTGCCACCCTTGGCGGCAACAAATGCAATCAAGCGTTTGCGATAATTGGCAATGACTCTTTCACATCGCTGTGGAGGAATTTTGGCCCACTCTTCTTTGCAGAATTGTTTTAATTTGGCCACACTGGAGAGTTTTCGAGCATGAACGGCCTGTTTAAGGTCATGTCACATCATCTCAATCAGATTTCAGTCCGGACTTTGACTAGGCCACTCCAAAACCTTCATTTTGTTTTGTTTTTTGAGTCATTCAGATGTGGACTTGCTGGTGTGCTTTGGATCATTGTCCTGCTGCATAACCCAAGTGCGCTTAAGGTTACAAACTGATGGCCGGACATTCTCCTTCAGGATTTTCTGGTAGAGAGCAGAATTCATGGTTCCATCAATTACAGCAAGTCATCCAGGCCCTAAAGCAGCAAAGCTGCCCCAGACCATCACACTACCACCACCATGTTTGACTGTCGGTATGATGTTCTTTTTCTGAAATGCCATGTTAGTTTTACACCAGATGTAACGGGACACACACCTTCCAAAAAGTTCCACTTTGTCTCTTCAGTCCACAGAATATTTTCCCAAAAGTTTTGGGGATCATCAAGATGTTTTTTGGCAAATGTGAGATGGACCTTTGTGTTCTTTTTGGTCAGCAGTGGTTTTCGCCTTGGAACTCTCCAATGGATACCGTTTTTGCCCTGTCTCTTTCTTATTGTTGAATCATGAACACTGACCTTAACTGAGGGAAGTGAGGCCTGCAGTGCTTTAGATGTTGTTCTGGGTTCTTTTGTGACCTCCTGGATGAGTCGTCGATGCGCTCTTGGAGTAATTTTGGTAGGCCGGGCACTCCTGGGAAGGTTCACCACTGTTCCATGTTTTCTCAATTTGTGGATAATGGCTCTCACTGTGGTTCACTGGAGTCCCAAAGCCTTAGAAATGTGTGGTCTTGATAAAACCCTTTGAATGTAAAAAGGTTCGTGGTAGAACCCCTTGGTCGTCTTCTAGGTAAAACCCTTTGAATATAAAAAGATTCTTATGCATCTTATGCACTCTGTGCACATTGCCACTGGCACTGCCTGTAAGCACCTCATCCTGTCAGAGTTAATCTTTGCTCCATGGTACTGACTCATGTTGTTCTCTCCTAACTAGATCCTTACTTGTGTTGTGTTAGCTCTCAGATGTATGTCGCTTTGGATAAAAGTGTCTGGGGTCTGGAGCGGGTCGTCTACCAATCGGAAGGTTGGTGGTTTGATTCCCAGCTTCTCTGGTCTACATGTTGAAGTGTCCTTGGGCAAGACACTGAACCCCACAATGCTTCCAATGGCTGCGCCAACGGTGTATGAGTGTGTGAATGATGCACAGGTTGGGTCTTTGTAGAAGAAGCCACCTGTGTCATTAGTGTGTGAAAGTGTTTGAATGGGGTGAATGTGACTTGTAGTTGTGAAAGTGCTTTGAGTAGTCTATGACTAGAAAAGCGCTATATAAATACAGTCCATTTACCATAAATAAAATTGTAAGATTTTAAGATTCTCAGTAGAACTCCTTTGTTATGTTCTTGATAAAACCCTTGGAATATAACAAGGTTCTTGGTAGCACCTCCTGGTTGGCACCCTAAAGGCTAAAACACACCGCCGGTGGACGCCGCACGTCAAAACAGCCGCCCCCATTATTTTCTATGGAGAAGCCCCACACCGGCAGCGGTCACAGGTCTTTACGCCTCTGGTGGAAAAATTCTGAATAGATCCTCCAGGGAGGGTCCTGGGTGGAACCATTACACCAAAAATGGGTCCTCTCACGGGGGGTTCTGGATTGAAGTTTTCACAGATGGTTCTAGATATAACCCTTTATGGTGGGTTCAAGTTACTACTCTCTGAAGAGCTTTCAAATGGAACCTTTATAGAAGGTTCTACCAGGAACCACAAAGGTTTCTCCTTCGGAGACAAGCTGAAGAACCCTTTATGGGTCTAGTTAGTAACTTTATTTTAAGAGTGTACTTAGGTGCTCATGACACTAATTCAACTGGCACTGTGATTTGTTGATTACTGCAGTATTACAGCAGTTTATTGAAATGACAGTAAAACCAGTCTACGAATACGAATACGAAATACTTTATTGATCCCCAAGGGGAAATTCATTTGTCTGTAGTCTCATCTATTAGTATAAGAATTATAGAGTCTGATGGCAGTTGGTATGAAAGATCTTCTGTATCTCTCTGTCCTACAACGAAGAGAGAGGAGCCTTCCACCACCATTATTTCTTTGGTCCATCAAGGTGTTATGCAGTGGATGATCAATGTTGTTTAGGATGGCCTCCACCGTCCTCATTGTGTCTCTCTCCACAACTTCCTCCAGAGAGTCCATCCTTACTCCGATCACAGAGCCAGCCTTTTTCACAAGCTTATCCAGCCTCCTTGCTTGCTTTTTTCCCAAACTTCCTCCCCAGCAGACTGCAGCATAAAATAAAACACTTGCCACAATAGACTGATAAAACATCTGACATCTGACTGATGTTTTTACGAGCAACCACATGATGGCGATAATGAACCACTTCTGTACTCTGCACACACTCAGTCAGTCAGTGAGTGAGGAGTAGGTGAAGCAGTGTAATGTAGTGTTGTGACGGTCCACTTCCCTCACCACACCCACCCTCCTCCTCTTCACCCGTAGCATACAGCTAAAACCCGCCTGTCAGGTTTGAGCTCAGTGAATGGACTGAATAAAATGCGTGGTCCTGACACGCTGGTAGTTTTCCACTGACACACTGATACCAAAACAAGCTGTGACTCACACTTACCTGGAACAGGAAGCTAAAGGTGAACATCATGCATTAATGTGTCAAATGTAAAAGTTCTTAAAAATAATTTCACAGTGATTCTCATCTTCACTTTCCTTCTTACAAAACACAAACCACTTTAAAAACACACTCAGCATTTTCTGACCAAATAACTTTGTGTTATATTCACATATAATTGAAATAACATTATACACAACATAACATAACATTTCCGTTCTAAATGAAACATACATGTTCTGTACTGCAACTGTTCTAAACTGATCATGACTCCAGGACTGGCCGGTTCCACATCGTGATCCTAATCTTACAATGTAAACAAACCTTTAAGAGCCTGTGAAAACATGAATCACTTGGATTTAGTAACTGTTAGTGTTGGTCACCATAATATGGATTAAAGGACTATATTTTATTTATTTTTGTTTTAAAGGAATAATCCAACATTTTAGAGCTCCTCTTTCTTTTTTTTACATTCTTTCTGTGTATGTGTTGAAAACAAAGCTGGAGTCAGGACACGTGTTTAATCCTAGTTTACCCAGCTCTTAAAAAAAAAAATTAAATAAAAAAATAGCTACAGCACACAACTCCTCAAACCAAATTGATGCACAACAACTGGAAAATCAGAATCCTTGACACTTGAAAAAAGCAGGAGCATATTTCCTAAAATCATGAACTATTCCTTTAACCACAGCTTGTGCCTTTAAGGCTGCCAGTAAAACAAAGTGGGGAGATTCTGATCAGGTGAGGTCTGAATAACAGACAGTGATAGTCCTTACAGGGATTTAATTTAGTTAGAGGTAGACTGTTCCGGGCTGAAACTAAGTAGAATTAATGTGATTTATGAAGGAAAATAAACAGACCTGCATCCTTTTTATCATTTGTTTATAATTTCATTCAGTAGTAATTTTAGGGTGGGGGCAGAACTTTTTTCACCTTCTTAAAGGAGGGATGTGAGAAAAAGTTTGAGAAACACTGGCCTAAGCTGTGATGTATAATGTTAAAACTCAAACCCCCATGAGCCCAAACACCCTCACAATGACAAACTGTGTAACTTGAAGCCTTTGAGCAGGTTGCAGAAAGATGACCTCTGATGAAACAGATGTTGAGTCACAACCTTACACTGTGTTTCATTTTTTAGAATGTTGTGCTTCAGCTCTTCTTAAACTCTACTTGTCACCACTTGTGGCTGTGCTCTGAAACCATTGAAGTCATGTGTGAAGCAAAGAGACACTTTTGACACAGAGCTGGCCTGGCTCGACTTGGGTTGACTCGGCCCGTCAGCCCAGCACGGCAGGGGCCTGCATTTCCATTCTAATTGGCAGCCCTAGTTTGTAGATGTGAGTGTGACCACCGAACAGAGAAGAGAAGGAATTTGGAGGAATTCAGACTGAAGATTTGAAGAAACTGAAACCTCTTTGATTGAATACCTGGTATTGATAATTCATTAAACATCAGTAGTTACGTTTACTTGTAATTGAGTAATATTTTAGTAATGTATCAGTACTTGTACCTGAGTACAGATTTTCAGTACTCTTTCCACTACTGGCCAAGTTTAAGCATGCTTGTGCCCCACCACGTACAGCTGAGGCCCTCTTAACTTCACACCATGTTCACCAGCCAGCCACTAATCAGCCTGTAAATCACAAGCTACTTCCTAATGTACAGCTGGTTTATCAGAGCGTGTCTACTTAAAACTGTGGTTACCTGGAATCAAGGTTTATGGAAGTGAACCAGAAAAATAACGCTTTGTGCAATAAAACCAAGTCAAGGAACTGAAATATGCTGACATAACTAACTGCTGAGTCCGCTGATAATTCTCTCAGTTCATCAATACAAGTGGCACCGTTCACAATACACACAGTGATCTGACCCATTGTTAATGTCAAAATATTGATTAGAATAGCTTTAAACCTATATTTCCTCAATAGTTACAAAACAAACACACTGTATATGTTTTGCCTTGAGACCTATGTGTATTTTTTATTTTTTTTCATTTTATTTTTTATTGAACAATGGAAATCAATCAGCATACAACTGGTACACAGTGTTAATGTTCACATGTGCTGTACAGGTGCATTAAATCAGAATCATTTGTACAAAAAGGCCATAAATAAAAGTCCACATATTTTGTTTTAGTCATTTTTCTTGGCATAAAATGTGCATTTTCCCGAGAGACAGTTATTGTCTCATACCTTTTCCTTTTCTCTCCTGCTCCCTTAAGTAAATGAAAATTTTCTTTGAGATACAAAATTGGACTTAAATAAAATATACTATATATTAAATAAAAAGTGAACAAAATCCAAGATAGTGGAAAAAAGCATATGATAAAAGAAGGGGATTGTTTTCTGCATACTATGCTTATTCTTATCTCCTCCATTATCCTTCCGTGTTTCCATCGTTCTCTCCCCGCTCTCTCCCCCACTCAAGTATTTGTCTATCCACACTATTTCAATCTGTCTTTAAATCAAGGAGAATGAAAGAAAATAATGAAATAATAAATACTAATAAAAAATAATAAAATAAATAAATAAAATAAACAGAAATGAGGAAAGAACATGGGAATAAATAAAGTAAAATGAACCAAATCATAATGCTCATATGTAGTAGTTATTTCCATCATACGCTACATTCTGTCCATTAAAAAATTCTCTTACCAGTTAAGCTAAAAAAAGGAGCATTTCTGCGAACCAAGGGGTATCTCAGTTTGCACACAATATCAAAAAAAGTCTAGCCCCATTGGTGTTATGTACTCAATCCAATTTTCACAAATCCCCTTAAATCAGTTCTAGCCTGGAAGAAAAAGTCAAACTTCCTATCACACATGTATCATGTAGCACATCAACCTGAGCAAATTTCAACATAATGTCAGTCAGGAAAGCCTGTTGTTGAATAATAAGACACTATATTTTCCCTGTATGTGTGTGTGTGTGTGTGTGTGTATCACTGTTGGGGTCTGACATGCTTCCACTGCTGCCAAGAACCCCTGTGAGTCATGACTGATTACACCCTCTTTGCACACGCATATACATGCGCACACACGCACACGTCTATTTGTGTAAATTTTTGGTGACATTAAATAGACTTACATTCATTTCCTGGAGACTTACCCATAGCCACTACTTGCCTAACCTTAACTCTTACCCTAATGTTAAACTAGCCCTAACCTTAACTTAACCTGACCCCAGAATGAGTGTTTTCCAAATGGGATATGGCTTTTGTCCCCAACTGCACCAGCTGTCACCAATAAACTGGCCTTTTTTGTAAGATATACCCTTAAAAATAGCTGAAGTATCTCACACACACACACACACACACACACACACCCACCCACAGACAATTAAATAAATCTTTGTTTTATTAGCTTACAGTAACTTTCAGAGGGTGCATGTGTGAAAGGTCATTATAATCTGGCTGGATTTGTGTCTTTGCTTTAAAGCAGAAGTTGACTGTAAATTCTGTCTTATCTCGATCCCAATCAGTCTTTTTTTCATTGTATGTAAAAACACACACACGCACACAGAATTGTATCCCATCACTTGACCGTCGGTCTTCATAAGAGTGTGAGAAAATGCCCCTAATCTCACTCTTGCGGAGGGGTCCAAACTAACAGCCTGTTTTAATTTCAGCCTTGTCATGGCAGGAAGTGTGTGTGTGTGTGTGTGTGTGTGTGTGTGTGAGGGAGAGATAGAGAGTGTGTTTTTGGAGGAGTGGGAGGGACAACAGGAAGTGGAGAGGATGGTGCATGGGAAACAGTTAATGGGGTTATTTTTGCAGGGGATGCTGGTGTGAGGAGGGCTGCGTGACCTCGGTCCTGAACACACTGATGCTAAATATGCCAACCAGGACTAATATTAGTGTTAGCTGTCATCATAGTTCAGCCAGAGTTCAGCTGGAGTAAGAAATGAGTAGAGATGAAGATAAATGCAAGATGTTGACACAAATAAATCAACATGATTTTACTGACAGATTGCTACTGACATGTTTCATATAATTAAATCAGGTTATAGAAACTGACATTCATCAGAACATTGCAAAGGAACCATCCTACGTACAATTGTTCTTTCCTCTTTTGTTATTGGTTCTTAATTCCACACAATGCACACACAGTCAAAGAGGAAACTGTGAGTCACATTACAAAGTTTGGTATCAGAGTCAAAAACAAGGAAGACTGGAGTGATGTGTTCATGTGTGGTTTACATGTCTGGAACAGAAGTTCAGTGCAGACATGGAAAGAGCTTCTCTTCCTCTTCTTGTTTATGGAAATATCTTCTTCTTCTAATGCTTCTGACTAAAGAAAATAGATTAAACAATTTAATGTTTCTCTCCATCAATACAACAGTGAAAAAAGACCTGTTACTTGATTTGAGTCTGAGCAGGCATCACACACTCCAGTGAAGGAAAGTGTACTGAAAACTCTTGCATTACAAAAAATGTTACTCAATTACAAGTAAATGTACTGGTATTAAAAAAAATACTTAAAAGTAAAAGGGTTACTTGTTTTTCTCATTTGAAGTTTAAGTTGCCTTATCCAAAATGATCCTTATTTGACTTTTGATTAAATATCCATAAATACATTTTAGTTGCCTCTCAGTGGCAATTAATCAAGTAATTATTAATCATTCAAACGTGTTGCTACAGTATTTAGTTTTTCACCCATATGTCCTGGTTTTCATTGGCTCATTTGTGATCAAATCACCTGATTGGCTACAAAAATGTAGATAAACGGTTTGGATATTGCACTCAGTACCAAATTATGATTCTAAACGTAATTAAGTAGATTACATAGTGTAACGCATACTTAAAGCGATAGTTCACCCAAAAATGAAAATTCATTATCTCCTCACCCTCACACTGATTGAAGGTCAGGTTTACTTTTTTAGCCCACAAAACACTGCTTTTCACAGGAAAAGTGTGTGTGTGTGTGTGTGTGTGTGTGCAAATGGCATGTCAGGACTTTAGGAGACTTGGATTATGCCAGACAAGCAGTATGGAGGGTGTCTGAAAACATTTGAAAACTGTTCACCATTCACTTCTATTGTTTGGGAGATTGTGCAACACAGTTTTCCTGTGAAACTCCAGCAGTGTTTTGCAGACACACCACACGCACCCATTTCACACAGTGTGCATGTGCATGTGAACGTGGCTCCAAGTTAAGGATCTACAGTGAAGATTCAGACTAAAAACATGGTGTAAATGGCCTTTTTTCTTTTTTTTCCGGTCAACTTGGCATGTCGGGCCTTTAGGAGACTTGGATTAAACCAGACAAACAGGATGGAGGCATTTTATGTTTTTATTCTGTTTCTTTTTTACATGTGAAAACTGGTCACATTCACAAGTATAAAAGTCTGACCCCACTCTGTGATTTTATGTGGCCTACCACACTGTGGCTGAGTTGCTGTTGTTCCCAATTGCTTCCACTTTGTTATAATACCACTAACAGTTGACCGTGGAATATTTGGTAGCGAGGAAATTTCTCAAATGGACTTATTGCACAGGTGGCAACCTATCACGGTACCACGCTTGAATTCTGTGAGCTCCTGAGAGCGACACATTCTTTCACAAATGTTTGTAGAAGCAGTCTACATGCCTAGGTGCTTCATTTTATACACCTGTGGTCATGGAAATGATTGGAACACCTGAATTCAATGATTTGGAGGGTTGTCTTGTACACCCTGTCGGAGCCTGCAGGTGGATGCTGGGGTGGTGGTCAGGCTGAATGAGCAGGTAGTGACGCTGTTGCAAGGCAGCAATGACACTGACAGGCAGAGGGAAAGATGGGAGGTTTAGCAGTTTACGCAGACCATCAAATTGGAAGGGTGCGTTTGGTATGTACTACAGAGTGTGAGGTGTGTACATGTGATTGCAGTGCAACTTGACTTGACTGCCTGAACTAGCTCGTGGCCTTTGCAACATTAATTTATTTCTTCTTGTCTTGTCTGTAAGTATATGTTTTCAGTAACACATGTCAAGAAATATTAGGTCATGAAGAAATGGCAGTAAAAAGGGTTGTGAATGTTCTTTTATGCACTGATTTGGGTCGCAATGGTTTGTCATTTAAAAAAAAAGTGGCTCCCCAGGGCAAAAAAAAAAAAAAAGGAAACTGTTCTAACTCACACACCAGCCCGGTCAGCAGCATCACCAGCTACAGTATTTTTCAGTTGTAGCATTAGACAGGCAGAATAGAATAGGCAGAACTGTCTCTGTGCTGTGATGTTCCTCTTTTCTGATATAAAGACAAAATAATGGTGACATTTCCACCCAGTGAAGCATTTTTCACCAGAGGCCATGACAATGAACTGACTGTTAGATGAGCTGTTTAACTGAGCCCAGAGTGCTGTTGTGAGACTCTTTGCACATTTTAAAATTGTAATCCTGCTAATAATCCCCATTTTTACTAAATGTAGTGAATTAAGTTGATTTTACAATTACCTTTTTTTTTTTTAAATCCTAATGACAAAATCCTGTTATATGTAGGGCCTTATCTGTTACTCCCCAAATCTATTTGTCACTGTGCATAACCCCTTTCAATTTTACATGGTTCTATTAAGTGTTTCATGAACAAATAACACAGTTGGTGTGGTGTGAAGGTGGACTCCATCAGGACATTTGTGGACTATTAGTTGTTCTTCTCTCCCTCTTGTCTGGTAATATTTCATCAGTATTCCTGTCACATATCTTCAGGCGAGTTCAGCCAACAACAACACTGATCACTGTGCTTTAGAGTGATATTTTCTTACCTCACACAACCGAACTCTTGCACCACACCTCCACACCTGTAGAGATGGCACATGTATGTCCCACATTATTGCAACATCACTGGAGAAGGCAGTTTCATACAAACAGGGGATTTAGACACACAGGAGAACAGACAGCCTTCAGACTTACTGACTGTTTGTTTCATGTCAGAGAACAATGTGATGTTGTCGCCTTAAGAATGTTTGCTCTTTGGAGTCTCAACAGGAAATGGTAGTTGTAGATCGTCAGAAGGGGATTAGGGCCCGCCCCACACCCCCACCCCCTCTGCCTTCCTCAGTGTGTCATCTGGTAGCTGCTGCTACTACGAAGCTTTTTTAAAGGCCACACACACACACAGACACACACACACATTCTGTCAGACAATTCAGTTTCACATGTATTGATTAGGAGCGATCATTTTCAATCAGTAGCCAGTAACAGCCATGACTACTCATCATCTTGGCCTTTCAGCATGTTTGAAACTGTTATGCTAATCATATAAAGTCAAAGGGATCATTGCATTTTAATTTTATATCTTCATCTATATAATTATCATAACGTCACAGATTGGTTCCATCAGCCCTGACTTCAATTATTTTATCATTCAATAATACACATGTTGCATAGGGGTGGGAGAAATACATGATTCTTACATGCATAGTGATGCAAGATGAAAGATTCTGAATTGATTCAGAAAAGTCAAAAATTCATTTTCTAAATGTTAATTAATGTGAAGCTGGAAGGGTGAAAAAGGCGTAACTCAGCTGCGAGGGCAATGTAGCATCCGGACTGTTTACAGCGCACACACGCTAGAGTTATCAACAGTTAACAGGGAGTTGTAGTTCATCTTCTCTAAAGGCAGCTGCTGCAATCATATTTTGATTTTGTGTCTAAATAATTGCATGTAGTGCATTGTGAATACCTTTATGCATTCACCTAGAGAGTAATGTTAAGATGTTAAGGCAGCAGCAATCAGCTGTTCCAAACAAGAGCAGTTGAGCAGCACACACTGCAGCATTCAATCCAAATCTGTGGTTAAAGCGATAGTTCACCCAAAAATGAAAATTCATTGAAATTGAATCCCAAAAGACGCCATTTACATTATATTTTTAGCCTAAATGTCAACTGTAGCCTCTCAGACCGGAGCCGCGTGCACACGCCTGAAGCAGCTACACAAGCTCTCCCCCAAGCGGCGCGACAAGAGATATACAGGTACATCTCAGAAAATTAGAATATCATGAAAAAGTTCAATATTTATTGTCACTCATTTCAGAAAGTGAAACCCATATATTATATAGATTCATTTAGGGCTGGGCGATAAAACGATAACGATATCTATCGCGATAGACACGTGATCAATATCAATAGAAAATACTTTCGATAGAACGTTCGATAATTTCACTGAACTCCGTTAGAAAAAAACAGGGAGAAAACCCTGATCCCGAACCACAAGGCATTCAGGGGGATGTAGGCCGAGGACGGGCTTTAGCCTCTCGGCCTCTCTCGGCCCAGCTAAGCAAGGTTGGTGGCATGAACAAACTCACTCACTCCTTGCTGGTAACCTAGCAACAACCTGTTGAGTGACATGCACGTTACCAGTTTCAAGTTTGGTTGCGCCATTGTGCCTCATGACTGCTTTAACAACAAGAACGGCGTGGAGTGAAAGGAGAAAATGAGTGCGACAGCGCAAGAGGAAATTGTGGATAAAAGAGGAAAGGTCATTTCGCCAGTTTGGCAGTATTTCAGATATTTTAAATCTGATAAAAGTCAGACCGATGTTGTCCGCAAACTATGCAAGGTCGTCGTCCCTACCAAGTCTGGCAATACGACGAATTTATTTTACCACCTCTGCCGCTCTCATCCGTTGCAGTACAACAGTGTCAACAGCCACAGCCATCGACATCTGCTGGTACAGGTGAAACACCACACAAGCGGCAACAGACCACCATGGAGAGGTACCCGGCAGCAGTGCCATATGACAAAAATCAAAATGTTACAAAGACATAACGGGGGCAGTGGCATATCATTTAGCGAAGGACATGCTACGGCTTAGCACAGGTGTACACTAATTTCATATTTACAAAATACTTTGCGTATTTTATTTGTTTAAGCATTTATTTAATGTCTATATTTGCACATTGACACAAGTATTTAAATTCAACATTTTTTTCTCCTGGTCCTTATTTCAAATAGGTAAAAACAAAAAAATCAATAATTATCTATATCGACCGATATGAAACACTTATATCGTGATATACTTTTCAGCCATATCGCCCAGCCCTAGATTCATTACACATAAAGTGAAACATTTCAAGCCTTTATTTCAACTAATTAACTCAAAACACCTGCAAAGGTTTCCTGAGCCTTTAAATGGTCTCTCAGTCTGGGTCAATTGGCTACACAATCATGGGCAAGACTGCTGACTTGACAGATGTCCAGAAGACAATCATTGACACCCTCCACAAGGAGGGTAAGCCACAAAAGGTCATTGCTAAAGAAGCTGGTTGTTCACAGAGTGCTGTATCCAAGCATATTCATAAAAATTTGAGTGGAAGGAAAAAGTGTGGTAGGAAAAGGTGCACCAGCAAAAGGGATAACCGCAGCTTTGAGAGGATTGTCAAGCAAAATCCATTCAAGAATTTGGGGGAGCTTCACAAGGAGTGAGTCTGAACCCCATAGAGAATCTATGGGATATTGTCAAGAGGAAGATGAGAGACACCAGACCCAACAATGCAGAGGACCTTAATGACTCTCATTCACACCTCCCCCCAGGTGAAACCCAAGGTCCACACAATGGAAGGGTGGGCACTTGAGACACATGCCCCCTCTAGGTGTTAACGACCACACAGAGGTTTAATACCTGAACTCCCAAACCAGTCAGTCAGAAC
>JAJHUR010139792.1:805-33879 GCA_027495735.1 Lutjanus campechanus
TTGTCTAAAGCAACAATAAATGTGTGTTCTGAGTTTGTGACACCACAGAAACATGTGTTATTAACCACCCAGCCAAATTTGGGGAGTTTTCTCTGCTCTGAAACACTGGGGCCGTCAAGAGGACGGTGACAGGATGGTATTTTTTTTCTTCTGTGTCGGGTTGTTGGAACTGAAGTGAGCTGAGGTGAACTGCTGGGCTGATTTGGACAGACAGTCACTGAGAGTACGTTTGTAACCGACTGATAGGGAGGGTGAGGAGAGGGGGAGGCAGTGTCATTCATGAGTCGTTTTATATAGTGTTTTTAGTGACCCATGGCTCAGGCACGTCACCGAGCCATGTTTCAGGTCAATTCAGTACTACATAGTTCTGAGTCTTTTCACATGTTTTCAGAAACTATTTTCCAACGTGCGTAATTTGTTCAGAAGAAAAGCTCTTGTTTCCTTTACATGATCTTTAACACAGCAGCATTGAGGACTTTATTGCTTCAATTGACCACATTTCCCATCAACACTGACTGGACATCCACATGAAAAGTTTTAACTGCATCATCAGGCAAAAATATCAATATCCATATCTCACTTTATTTTAAACATTACTTCACACATGCATGCTGCCAGTGGCATAAACACTGTTAAGAATGTAATTAAAAGCCTTTTGAGTTTCTTGTTTATAATAGCATTACAAGCACATTTATTGAGTTTAACTAAACCTTTACTAAGCTTTTGCTGTTGCTTAATTAAGATTTCTATTAGCAGGTAACAGTGCACTTATTAACAGTTAAATATATCATATCATAAACATATCAGTTGCAGTGATGGCCAGCCCAAAGGAGAAGCCAGATGTATAGTTACTGTGAAGCAAAACGGAGGAGAAGCCAGATGCAGCTATTTTGGGGTAGGTGTGGGGTTAGGGTATGTGGAGAGGACGGGGGCTATTTTCATATTCATGAACCCTTGAATGCTAAATGAAGGCAGGGTGTACAATTATACGTAAGCCATTTTAACAAGGTATTTGAACTCATTTTGCAAAAAACAGACACAATATGTCACTTCTTATAAAAAAAATTCATATTGTTTAAAACTTGACTGAAGGTGGACTTTAATTATTAGTATTTTGAGGCTTTGTGCCTTTATTGAACAGTGACAGCAGGAAAGTAAGGGATGTTCTAAGCTGGATTTGAACTCAGGACAGTGAAATAATGACTAAGTAGATGAAAGCATGTACTGTACCAGGTGAGCTACTGAGGGACTTCATGAAATTTGAAGCCCAACTCAATTTAATTCATCTCAGCTCTGCTTTATTTATAAAGTACCCTTCATGCAAACATGCAACAAGTAGGGCTAATAATACTTAAACTCAATAAATGTGTTTGTAATTCTGTTATAATCAATTCTCTCTCATAAGGCTTTTATTAACGTTCTTAACCAGCCTATGAACTGTTAAGTTTCCTATAAGTGCTTAGAAGTGTCTTATAATCTCACAATAAACATGTTTATTATGCTATTATTCATACTTTTACGGTCTTATTAACTATTACGTTAGTAAATAATAAGGGCCTTATTAACTATTAACTAATGCTTATTACAAGCTTAATGTATTACCCACAAATTTACCTGAGGATGGCTTGTTATTGAAATTAACAGTGTTCATGTCATTGGAAGCATGCGTGTATGAAGCAATCTTTAAAATAAATTCAGATATTTGTATTGATATTTTTGCCTGATGATGCAGTTAAACATTTGTCACTTTAAGGGCCTTTTAGACTATTAACTACTGCTTACTACAAACACCTTAATATAAATTGTTGCTCATAACAATGTATGTTTTTTTCTTCTCCAATGGTAATGGTCTTAAAACACCAAAATTGTTTGTATTTTGCATTATATTTGGTCTATTGAACACCAAAGCAGCGAGGAGGCCTTGTTTTTAATCCCACTGCTGTATTAAGAAGCATCTCATAAATGTGTCCATGTTTTATTTGAAGTCAGCGTTTCTCTTTCCTCCAACACGCTCGGGCCGGCTGTGGCTGATGGGGCCGAGCCGGAGGAGTGTCACTGACATCAACCTGGGTAACTTCAAACATTGTTATTTCCACTCCATATCCTTCAAAGTAGCATAAAGAGTCCGGAGGGACTTGGGGGGGAAAGAGTGATTGAACAGTATGCCAGTTTCCCTGCAATCTGTCTGCGTTAGCCCATCCCTCCGGTCTGAGTGCAGTGATCAGTCAGAGCTTTACCACTGTGATTAGGTTATTCTTTTTCATTATCTTATTTGTCAAAAGGGCAACAATTTGTATGTGTCTGCGTGTGGATGAGTCCATTCATCCGTCTACCCATTCATTTACGAGCCATCTTCTTTTTTGGTCTCCTCTTCCTTTCCCTCCCTCTTCCTTTGTTCTTTTCTCGATCACAATAGCCGGCGCTCTATATTATCCTCAATTAAGCCAGAGGAAAACTGTGTTGCATCGATTTTTTTTTTGGAGACTCAGAAGGATGTAGCCGCTCACCAGGAGATCAATTTCACTTCTGAAGATGGATGGACTTTTAAGTCTTAACAATTACATCAGATCAAATCAATAATAACTCCAGTTATTCAGTTTTTTCCCATGTGTGAAACAGCTACAGCTTTTGTTCACCGAATCGCGAGAACATCTGCGTTTTATTGGTAATTATATACCATCTTGTGCAGCAATCAACAATCAGAGTTCATCGTGGTCTGCTGAACACAGATGAGGTGATAAAACATCACCGCAACTAGAGAAACTTACAGCAGGGAGAGCAATCTGCCTCCGGATAATGGATTATAGATTCAATTTATTTTCAATGTAAAGTGAGTAGACAAGGCGGGGCACGAGAAGAAAATGACATCCGCTCTTAATTGACCATTGGTGGAGATGTGCGGTGGTGCGTGTAGAGCAGCATCAAGGAGTGTTCAAGGCTACATCAGCGCTCAGACTCGCTGCAAAGTGTTCCGTCTCTTCCTCTCAAAGCTCTTCCTCCCCTCCCGCCCCCCCCCTCTGTTCTGTTGCATTTTTATGTGATCACAACAGTGCCATTAACTTCACGCTACATTCGCTTCATATTGGGTAAATACAAGCTACCCACTGGTAAAATTGTTCCCATCAGCCCCTAGTGGCAATTAAAGCAGATTTAGAGGTCTTGGGGCGGATCCAACACCCAAACAAGTGACACCTGACTGAACCTGAGTCAGATCTCAAGTCTAGTTTAGCATCAGACTCTTAAAATCAATATGGCCCTCCGTCTGCATCATTTTGTCTGAACATGACAGCATCAGCTAGACAACACTGAACGCCTTTTTATGAACATTTGTTTGTGGTTTATGTGTGCTTTGAAGGCTGTGCAGACAGCTATTGTTCAAAACCACAGAACTCTGATTGAAATTCTAGGCAGGCTGAATTTTGGGGCCTATAAAACACAATTAAAAAAATCAAGTGTGCTGAAATTTGCAGCTGTAAACAGGTTAAAATGTCTTATTGTTAATTAATTGCTTATGAAACTGTATGAGTTAGTTAAATCTGAAGCACTTAAACGTCAAATGTGTAAGATTTAGGTGGATTTTATTGTCAGAATCTGGCAGAAATGGAATATAATATTCATAAGTATGTTTTCATTAGTATATAATCACCAGTAAATAAGAATTATTGTCTTTTTATTTCCTTAGAATGAGCCCTTTATATCTACAGAGGGTGTGAGTCCTCCTCCAGGGGTCTTTTGCAGTTTTCACAAGTTCCACAGCCACTTTAGGTTCTCCAACACACTTGGAAGGGGAGGGTGAGGCGAGCACTCTTCAGTTAGTTGCAATCTGCAACCACACAATACATGCCACACAGGCTGGGCAATATATATGCTAAGTTTCTAAACTTTGCTTATTTGCCTTTACCCACTTAGTCATTAGG
The DNA here is from genome assembly GCA_027495735.1 of Lutjanus campechanus. Classification (NCBI taxonomy): domain Eukaryota; kingdom Metazoa; phylum Chordata; class Actinopteri; order Lutjaniformes; family Lutjanidae; genus Lutjanus; species Lutjanus campechanus. The sequence continues at coordinate 4,723 of JAJHUR010139792.1, forward strand.
TCCACATTACTGATGATTATTTATCTCATTGGGTTAAATTTTGTGAGAGCACCAATAGTCATCCCTTCAATATTGTTGGAACATCAAGGCATTTGGTCCAAAATATTGTGACTTTTACTCATTGTATTACCTCGATTGCCGCGATTCCTTGGAGTACACAACAGGTCGTCAGTCACAACCAACATGATCAATAATTATTGATTTAAACCGATATGAAACTTCACTATAGTGATGGGCTTTTCAGCTCTGTCGCCCATGCCTACATGCCACTAAATCATACACACTGGTCCTTCAGGGTATTGAAGTATCAGTTGAAATGTTATCACTGAAGTGAGCTAATGTCACAAGTGTACTCACTGAAAATGGACTGGATGAATTCACAGTAAAAATATAAATAAATAAATAGATAAAAGCAGTTTCAGTTGAAATGCACTTCGAGCAGTGAAATTACATTTTGCTGTGTCAGCACTGACAGCAACAGAAATGGCAATTTAAAATTTAGAGGTCACAGTCATTGAACTTTTTTTCTGCTGAACACTAGAATTCAGTTAGTTCAGTGTCAGCTGATACACTGATATCCAAAGCATTTGAAATGTCAAGTGATAAAGTGATAAAGTAAAGAATGTAAAAATCCACCGAGGTGTCAGTTAATGTGCAGATGCTGAACGAAGGTGAAAATATACAAGTATGAAAAGAATGAAACTGTCAATATGTGAGCAGTTGATAAGCTGCAGGTCAATGCAACCAGTTGAAGTTGCAGCTGAAATACAGCAATAAAAACAGAAAGCAGTGCAAAGTAGCTTAACAGTGAAAGCCACTGAATGTAAGAAATTGATTTTCAGTTGATGTGTAACTGCTAAAAGTAGTTGAAATGTCAGGTCAAAGCAGAGGTGCTGGAGATTGTGTACACCGTTAGCAACTGAGGTGTTAGTTTGAATTAAACCACTGACAATCACCTTTAAAAGTGACTTGTTACATTACAGTGTTACTTACTGAGAAAAATGAAAACCCTGTCATAATTCCTTGTGCATGTTGGTAAAACTGTCCTGATGATCTAACAGTGAACTAAAGAATAAAACTGACTTGTATAGCCTGCAGTACATCATCTTTCAACATGCAGCTAATGAACCAGTTAGCTTATTAAAACACATGCCTACATACATACTATAAAAATGCACAGGCTTTTTCAAATCACCCAACCAATGTTCTTCATTTTTTCACAATGTGTGCTGGGTAGTCAGTTCTTCTGAAAAGATTTACGAGGCTAAAAAGCCTCTCCACAGGTAATAACCTAGATGGTGCTGGAGTATTGACCCAAAGAAAGTTTCTCCAGGATTTCAGTGTCCGCCGAGACCGTAAGCTGTCTGTCTTCTGTCTAAAATGCAAAAAAGTCACCCTCAGAATCTCGGTCAGTGACAGGTTCAGGCGGCAGTGGTTCTTGCAGTGGTGGAAATATGGTAAAACGTTAACGGTAATGGATTGTAGGGCTGCAAGATTTGGTAAAAAAAAGTCATATTGCAATTATTTTGACTGAAATTGCTATTAGTGGAAATGGTCACTACAATTTCCATGTTTACTGAAAAAAAAAGAATGTTAAATGTGATATTTATTGAGGTCTGTACCAAACAAACATGCTTTCTTTCATTTGGGGAACAAGATCTTTAGGGCAGGTCATCTCTGCAGCACTACAGTGCCTCATCATAATGCTGTTCTCACACATTTTTCCTTTTAGAAAAAAAAAAGTGATTTGGTTCTGGTGCTTCTTTGAAAAAGCAGCCATTGCTTGAATTGCAAAATTAAGGTGTGACATTACTCGTTACAACAAAAAGTAATCCGATTTAAAAAGTCACTTTGTATTGCATTACCCCCCAACACCACTGACAGCAGGTAAAATGTCTGTTGAACATACAGTTATTCCCTTTCACGCTCTGTAGCTTTAATAAAGTCTTAGAACAAGCAGATATATTCTATATATGGCCTAGTCGTACTGTCTGGTAACGCTTTTATGATTTTAATGGACTGCAGCCATGCACAGAGATATATTTTTATGATGCAGGACAGATTTGCTGAGAGCTCTCATTGGTTTTGTTATCACCAGTTGTTCTGTACATGTATTGTATGTAGCAGCTGTAAAATCTGTAACTTTCTCAGTTTTCTGCACAGAAACGACTGCTCAGGTTAATGTCAACTTGTCACATCTGGAGTCGCCTCTCTCCAGGTCCATCATGCTGTCTGTCTGACTGACTTGGTCCCTGCCTGTCCGTCCGTCTGTCCGTCTGTCTTCTCCTTTGTTGATTTTCTTCCATTCATCTGCTCTGCCTCTGTAAAGACAGCGGCTGTCTGGATTGGCGGAGAGCTAAATTGCTCAGTGTGAGCTCGGTCACGGCTCAGCTCTCCTTGAGATAATGAAATGACAATTAATGGGAAAGCTGTTGCCAGTCGCTCATTTGTTCGCTCACTAGTAGAGCAGCAGCATGGGGGGACAGGCAGGAGCCGCTGCATTCATGACACACTCTGGAAACTGGCCTGCAATCGTTTTCATATTGAATCGCTGCTGATATGATGTTGAAAAACCATGCAAATATAGAGAAATGAAAGAGTCCATGGCTTCCTAAAATATGAGTCAAAGAAAATATAATTTCGGAATCAGATTAAGACAGTTTACAGAACTGAATAAATATAGATTTCTACCTTTTACTGGCAGTTTTATTTAATAGACACTTATGGTCTAAATGTCAGAAACTATTAAAATATACTGTATTCTTCAAACGCCCAGGTAGGACGTGATTTTTCCCAAGTCTTGAGACATGGGACAAATCATGTTCTACCCAAAAGAAAACATTAAAAATAATTAATATTAACACTTTAATTCTAATTCTAAAGGACTTATATGCAGTGCCGGACTCAGGATGCCTGAGGGACAGGGGCAAAAAAAGACGAAAAAGGGCATTACCTGTACATGGTGGGGCACTAACAAGGTGAAAATTGTTATGCATTTAAGGTGAAACAGTTCAAGGTCCTGGTTTAGATTAAAACTATTTAATTGTACAATCACTACAAATCTATAATAAAAACATACAGGGAACTATTTAACTATTTAAAGGCACATATTTAAAGGCCCTAGTATGTAGGGCGCCCTGGAGGGCATTTTACCACATGTTGTCCACTAGAAGGACATCTAGAGGACAAGTCTACTGGAGGGGTACTTTAGAGGGAAATTTACCACATTTTGTCCACTAGAAGGGCATCCCAGAGGGCACTTTAGGTCAGACTGATAAATAAATAATGCAAAATATATGTGATTTATGATATATTTTGGTTTGCTTTCATTTTTTTTAAATTGTAAATTGGCTCTGTGCCAGAAAACACCCTCATCCACAAGAATTCACAGCTTATTAATTTAAAAATGTGTTAAAAACCTTCAATATCTAAAACTAACAATACTTATAATATAGGTACAAAACTGTGCTATTATAATTATCTTTGCTTTAAAATCTTTTTTATATAAAAATGTTGGCCCTTTAAAGTTGTGTCCCAGATTTCCATCAGCTCGATCAGATTTTTATAAAAGCATGATTTAATCAGACATAAAAAGGGTTAGCTATACTCTAAGGACCCCTGTCTCACTTCCTGGTTTAAAAAAGCATGAATACTGCTCAAGCACTGGTAAACTTTCTATTTTTGACAAATTCATTAAATAATTTTGCTATCAGATGTGTCTCAACCATAACATGTCAACTCTGCAGTCTTTCTAAATCAAAGCTAAATAAGAATTGTGGTTTTAAAATGTGTATTTTGATTAACATTAAGAGAACTCTGAGACACTTCAAAAAATAAAATGGCTGCTCACTACGACTATGCTGTGAAATAAAAAAAAAAGTAACATTTTGTTGAATTTGTAAGACATCAGCTCCATCAGTTTGGAGCTGGAGTTCATGTCTGTATTTAATAAACTAGGAGGTTGGTCCGTTACAGGAAGACTTTGATCTTTTAAAGTATATTTTCCAGAATAATTGGAGGGTAAAAATCAAAACACTCTCAAGTACAGTTTTGTCCCAATTCTTAAGAATGAGTATAAAATATGTTGCAGGTAGAGAGTTCAGATGCAGCTCTGAAGCTTTGTAAGTGCATGTAAAAAAGGTATATCCTTTATTAACCCAGTGACACTCGAGTCAATACATTATTTACCATCGCCAGGGGCCTACACAGCACAGAACCACTCTGAGCTCTGGCCTACTGAGATAGTCCCTGACAGAATGGCAGAAGACATATATTTCCTTGAAAAGAAGAGCGAAAGCAGACCCTTGGGCATCTCATAAAATGTCTCTCCAATATGTGCTGTGAAGTGGAAATTGTAGCCACCCCAAAAACCACAGAGAGAGAGAAAAAACATTTTCTATTTAATTTCTGGCTGCAGTTGTTGCCCATTAATGCATTTTCCTCTCTAAGTCAATACACTTGTAGAATAAAATTGCAAATTTATAACCATTATCTCAGTCGAAGTAAGACTTGCTCATGGAATTGGAATTATACTGTATATGTGGTTTTGTGTTTTTATAAGTCTCCAGGCAAGCACTTTATGTTTTCTGTCTCTAAATACAATTAATTTAACTGAGGGCAAAAGCTAGTAAAGTATGACATGAAATTACATCATCTATGTTATTATGCTGGTGGGGGATGTGATAAAGCTGTGTAATCTAGTTAGCAAAGTCCCTGTTTGCATGGCTGATCAAGCTAAGCTCCTTGTGACTGCATTACAATGCAAAAGCTCAGTCAACGACACAAAATTAAAACTGAACAAAGTGAATGCAAGGCGTAGAGGCACACTGTGGTACAGGGCGGAGTTCAGCGGCGTACCTGGTACTGGTTGGCCTTCGCGAGCTCCTGATTGGCCGATTCCACGTTGGATGATGCAGTCTGGATGTAATCTTCGATGCTGTCTGAGGAGACAAAGAGCAGGTTGATTGTTAAGGGGTCACTTTCGTTCTAACAATTTAGAACAATAGTCAGGCAGCAGCACAACACAGCATCTGGTCATTTATGTAATTTTTAATGCAAAGTTGACATTGTTTGAGATGTCTTCGTCATGGCATTATCAAACTTAAAGAAACTATTTAGCTCCATGTTTTAACATTACCGTCATATATGGTTGGTTTTGACATGGGCTGTCATGACACTTTTATAATAGTGTCATGAATATGAATATGTCAAGTAAAGTGGCACATTTTGGACTTGTTATTAAATGTTACGAGGCCAGTTTGAGGACAGAGTACAGTGCCGAGGTGGTTTACAGAGTTACCTGATGGAGAGCGGTTTGGTAGTTCACTTGTTGCTGAAGTAAGCTAACCGCTATCTCCTGAACTGTAGCTGGCGATAGCTAGTTGACTCGGTTAGCCGTGGAGGTATTGCAAGACTACTCAGCCAATCAGCCGTGCAGTACATAATGGCTGCAGTTCCACTCATTCCCTGCCAGACTGTCAATGCTTTTATGTGACTCATAGGTTTTGGGTCCAGCCACCTGTATCTGTACCGGCCGAGCTCTGGATTTGTTCAACTGTTTTGACTGTAAATGTCCCTTCATCCTACCTGCTTGCCTAGTGTGTGCTGCACTTGAGTCCTCTCAACTTTGTTGCCAGTATTCACTGGTACGGATAGAGATCCTGATTTTGGTCCATGTTTTGTTACTCCATATGTTGTCACTTGCCAACTCCAAAAACACTGGATCCAACACTTCCCATTATGCAATTCAAGTGTATCTTTTATTAGACACTTCGAACTCTGTGCCCCCAAATTGTAGCACAGATTATCATGATGAAATGTTTTGACACCCAACCCAAAAACTGCTGTATAAGTGTACCATTTCTTGACTGTCAGCCCAGAACAACTTTGCAGTGTTGATGGACACCGTGTGGGTTGCCAGATATGGTGAGCACAGGCGATATAGGTCTTTGTACCGACACGATGGTACCAAACCTGGCAACCCTTACAGCCACTGAATCCAGCTATTGTTTGTCAAGAAAATGTTCAGAATTTAACTACTAAAATGAACATTTGTATAGGTTCACAATGAGCATTAGAAGTGTTGGTAGGCATACTTTTGCACTTTAGACGGAGCCAGTCTTTATTCTAAATAAATTCTAAATGCATCCCGACTCCAGCTCTGTACTTAACACATTGATATTGATCTCCTCTAGTCTGGCAGACTAATTCACAAATGCTAATTAGTCTGGAACCTCTCAGTTACTTTTCAATGCCAAAGGAGTGTTACCAACAGGTGTTGACCAAAAGGTCTCTGCCAGCTAGGACTGAGTGACACATGTATGATGGGGCGGTGCTTGGTCTGGTTTCAAGCAGGAAAAAAAATGGCAACATTTCTCAAACTAGAGATAAGCTGTATTCTAAAATATGTTTCTGAAAACATCTGAGGTGAGAAATTGGCAGCGCAGTATTTGATCAGCACTACAGTTTTGTGAGCCCGGTGTGTCGCGTTAAGAACGTGTGAAGTGACTTTTCAAATTGTATCAAACCTGTTGATATTAAATAAACAGTTGAGATCCAAGACAGGTGGAAATCCGTCTGAAGCATCTGCCAGAGAAAGTGAAACATTTACTTGCAGATTCATCTGGTTCCAAGGCTAGAGCTTGAAGCAAATTCACCCCAAAATCAAGACTACATATTTTGCCCCTGGCCTGTAGTGTTTATTCATCTCAGCTTGTGATGCTTAAAGGGATGGTTCATCTAAAAATGAAAATTCAGTCATTATCTACTCACTGCCGATTGAGGGTTGGGTTTCATGTTTTTAAGTCAAAAAACACTGCTGGAGTTTCACAGGAAAACAGCGTTGCAGAAACCAAAAATGTAAGTGAATGGTGACCAGTTTTCAAATGGAAAAAAAAACAACCAAAAAAAGCCATAAAACACCCACATACTTCTCGTCTGGTGTAATCCAAGTCTCCTAAAGCCCCAACATGCTGTTCACTTGTGTGCACACACCGTCACACCACACACACGGTGTGCACACTCACATGAATGTGGCCAAGCTAAGGATCTACAGTGAAGATTCAGGCTAAAAACATGGTATAAATAAGGTCTTTCAAGTCAACTTGGCAACAGACAAGCAGGATAGAGGCATTCCTTCTCAGTTTGTTTTTTCTTTTCCGTTTTGAAAACTGGTCACTATTCATTTCAATTGGGTGGGAGATTGTGCAACACCGTTTTCCTGTGAAACTCCAGCAGTGTTTTGTGGACTAAAAAAGGCAATTAAACTAAATCCGACCTTCAATCGGCATGAGGGTGAGTAGATAATGACTGACTTTTAATTTCTAGGTGAACTATTCCTTTAAAGCACAAAAAATAAAAACAAAAAACAAAAAAATTCAAAACCAACATCTCTTTCCAAAAATCATGACTCAATTACTCAAAAATAATCCACAGACCTTCTTGTGAGCAGTTTTATGTAGGAACAAATGTTTTCCTGCAGTAGAATCTACTGAAACTACTCTAGGAGAGAGAAAATTGAACTGTCCCTTTAAAGGTAGTTTGCATTAAATGCATGTTTTAATGGTAATCCTGTAGTGTTAATAACTTAGCATTGATTCAAAATGGGCGAGCACATATTTTGTGGCGCGATCTCATCACAGTACAGAGTAAAATTTGTTAACTCTATTATCTTGCAGGCAGCTCTTATCATTAGTTAAAATCCCCCCAAAATACCAATTTGTGTTTTGAGCAATCAGACAAAAATACAAAGGTCATTTTTCTGATGTTTTTGTAGTATCACATTTTAGTATCATTCGTCCTCTTGTAGTAGATTAATAGACGGTGCAGACTGACACCACTTTAAAAGCTCTTGCTCTCCACATTCCGCTGGTAGCACTTGATATTTGCACCAAGGAATTAAGTGAAAAAATATCAGACACATTAACCTCACCCCTGAACATACTTTTACAAGCTTCGCATTAATACTTGTCGTAAGAAGAAGCAATTTGAAGAAGGAACACTAAATGTGCTCTTCTCTCATCTTTATGCACCCCAGCTTGCTGAATCATCCTGACCTTAATGGAAGGACTGACATTAGTTGGTATTGTTACTCTGCACACACAGCCTTGACAGCACATTGCGTGACAGCCTTCAGTGTTACCTTCTGGTCTAATAGTTAACACTGTTTAAACAGCAGGGCCTCTTTTAAAGGCTGCCAATACACTGGAGTTAATGGGATGAGACAGAACACGTTTAATGAACTGAACGGTCCAAAATATTTGGTGTTACCACATAATTACCCACATATATTCACAACCAGCCGATAACAGTGAGAGTGCTATTGATTGTTTTGGTGTTGTGAGAGTGAAAAGGCTACAGCCGGTCCACAGATGTGGGTAAAGACTCCTCACATTGCCTCTGATAATTACTGCACAATCTGAGCTTGTACAGAATTAACTTTTGAACTTATCAGGAGCAGGAGTTTGGCTGAATGAATGCTGCTGATTGACAAAGTGCACTTTGAGTTGGAGAAGGAAGAAGAGGACATGTTTAGACTCAGTAGAATAAGGTTGACTCCTGGACTGACTCTTTCATTCTCTTCCTTTTTCTGCCTCTCTGTTCAGGAGCAGTCTCTTTTCTTTTGACTTACTGATAATGCACTTTTAAACTCAAGTCTCGTTTCTATTATAACAGTTACACAGCACGCCGTGCATGCAGGCCGGCGAACACAACTCTGAGACCGACGGAGACCAGTTTGACCACAGGGACTACAGTACCAAGTGGGAATTCACCCGAATACAAAAACGTTATTCAGGAAAGGACACAGAGATTTCCTCTACTCCTTCTAACACAGTGATAATTCATTTTATGCCAGTATTAAATCAACTTGATACTTTGAAAGCACATCAATTGGCAAAGAATACTAGGTCAGAAAATACAACATTTGCCTGGTTTAATGTGATTTCTGGTATAAACCACGCCCACTACTGGTCCTCTATCTGAATACAGATACAGAAACATAATATTTTGTTGTATCAATAGATACAGATATAAATTGAGATAACAGTGTCTCTGTGTCTCTTGAGTGCCAAGGTGGCTTTCTTGCCAGGCTTGGCTCCCGGCAACCAAGGGCTGAGTCAGCTAATTAGGCAGCTAGCTCCACATCTAACCAAGCTAACGAATAAAGCCAGTTACAGTTCAGCAGACAGTGGATAGCCTGCTTTAGCAACAAATAAATTAGCTAATCACTATCTGTCCATCAGGCAACTGTAAACCACCTTGGTACTGTACTCTGACCTTATAACATTTAATAACATTGTTATGACAAGTCCACACCTTACTTGAGGTCAAGGCAATAACCGACTGTTACCAAAGCATTTGACAGTGTAATAAAAGTTAATGACATCCTCATGACGAGTCCAAAATGAATCATTTCACTTGAGGTCAAGGAAAATATTCACAACACACTTATAAATGTCTTATGACAGCCAGTGTCAAAATCAACCACATATGACAGTATAATGTAATGCAAAATGCATAACTTTCACATGTGCATCCATTAAGAGATATATGAAGTCTCGCGATCCATTTCACAAGATATATGAAGTCTTGCGATACATCGACACCATGTTTACATGCTACCTGAGAGGCTACAGTTGACATTTCGGCTAAAAACATGGTGTAAATTGCGTCTTTTGTGGTTAAATTTTAGTGTCGCAGACACTTGGATTACACCACACGAGCAGGACATTTTGTGTTTGTTTTGTGTTTTTTTTTTTTTTTTTAACATTTTATCCATGGTCTCCATTCACTGCCATTGGCTTCAACCCTGTTTTCTGCTGAAACTCCAGGATTGTTTTGTGAACTGAAGATCTTCACCCATCCTCACATCGGCATAGGGGTGAGTACATACTGAGCGGACTATCATTCTGGGTTGGAATATCACTTTAACTCCCCCTGTATCAAAGATGTAAATTTGCGCATGTGTGATGGTGCCATCAGTCCCTGCATTTAACCCATCCAAAACCTGTTGATTCCACTGAACATGTCACGTCTGCTCCATGGTTTTCATCCTCCACATGGCTGCATGTCCAACCAGCAGCATTTCAGAAGCGGAGCATTTTTCCTGCCAGATTTAGTTGATTATATTAAAATTTTCCTCGCTTTTTGTGCTTCTAAATGGTTAAATTGTTTCTTGTTTTTCTGTTTTTCCTGAATCTGCATGGGGTCTATTATTCTGAAAACTGTGTGGAAAATTGTGTGTGCAACTTGTTCTAGTATCCATCAAGAATAAACTTGGCATATATTCTCCACACAGCAAAGCAGAGAGCTGCTTCTGGGATGTGCTGCTGGTGGAACCACTAGCACCATTCATTGTGTAGAATGGCCGCCATCAGCTCTAGTGGCCACTGTGCAGCTGTAGCATGATGCAGCTGTGCCCAGTGGAATCAACCCATAAGCATTAGGAGCAGTGGGTGGCTTGGTCAGGGTTACTGACAGTAGGACTGATCTAGCATACAGTGCTTAACAAACTTACACCACCACCCACTGTAAGGTTTATGCCACAGCTGCCCTAAATTAACAGCATTGGTAATTACCAAAATCATTTTTTGTGTTTCTGTAATGGTTAATACACCAGTATATTTTTAATGCTAAAATATAATTATTATTGTTATCCATGAATTTTCAAATTTACTGTTTTACAAAAAAACAACAACAAACAAACAGAAAAAATAGTAAAGCACATTATTATTTCCTGATTAAGATGTCAAATTATAGTTGTTTACTTACATTCCTGAACAGAAAAGTTTTAGTGGTTGAATGTTATGCTTGATTAATTTCTGACTTCTCGGAGAAGCCCAGTGGCTCAGATTTGAATATAAAAAGGTGAATTCAGTTTGAAATTCCTCGTTCCTGTTCAAAATGGTAAAACATTGAGAGCTCAGTGAAAATGAAAGAGTCCATATTAAAGCACTTCATGATGCTGGATGATCTCTGAGACAAATAGGGAAAGACATAAAGTGTCCTCACAGTGTGACCAAGTATGCTTTGGAGTCAACTGCAGAGACTGGTACTTACAAAATACGCCAAGGAAGAGGCAGGAAACGAAAGTTAACTGAAGCAGATGTCAGACACCTCAAGATTTGAAGTACTAGAGACAGAAGGAAGACCACTGCTGATCTTCAGGCAGAGACAAATGCTTCTAGATCAGAGTCTGGGAAAGTCTCCAGAATGACCATAAGCAGACGACTGACGGAACAAGGCTTAAAGGGAAGACTAGCTGCTAAGAAGCCATTATTGAGGCCTGCAAACATCCAGAAACGCCTCAGATCTGCCAGGGAGCACAAACACTGGACTGTTGATGACTGGAATATGGTACTCTGGACGGACCAGTCCACGTTTGATCTCTTCGGTCAGCATTGTTGTGTTTATGTCCGCAGAAAAGCTGCCAGATGCACCTACGGTGAAACACGGTGGAGATTCCATTATGGTATGGGGTTCCACTTGTGGAAACGGCGTGGGCAAATTAGTGAAAATTGACGGTATCATGAACAAGAACGTCTACCACAACATCTTGGTGCATCATAGAATCCCTTCTGGACTGAATCTGATTGATCGTGGGTTCATATACCAACAAGACAATGACCCCAAGCAGACTATTTGACCAAGAAAAAGGAATCTGGAGTACTGGAACTGATGGACTGGCCAAGTCAAAGTCCAGATTTGAATTTGAATAAATTTGGGATTTAGTAGGCTCAAAGATTGATCGCACAAAAGTTTCATCTAAAGTAAGTCTGTGGGAACAGCTAGAAACTATTTGGAACAAAAGAGACTATTGAAAAGTCCATAAAAACAATGCCAGCAAGAATGCAAGCTGTTATCAAGGCCAAAGGAGGTCATACAAAATATTAAGTTTTTTGGTTATTATGTGTGAAAAAGGACTATTTATTTGGTTCAGTTTGTTATGTGCCAAATAAATAACAATAACATTTTTAGTTTTAAACAAGTTTTTGAAAGATTTCTAAAATATTTGTTTTCTCATTTTTAGGACAGGTGGTCTAATAAATTTGTAAAGTACTGTACATGTTTTTGATGGTGAGGGGAAACCAGAGGGAACCTATGCAAGCACAGGGAAAACTTTGGTCACATCACCCCAGTTTTAGCCTCTTTACGCCAGCTTTCAATACATTTTGGAAGTAATTCTAAGGTTTTTTTAATTACTTACAAGGCACTAAATGGCCTGACTTCTTGCTATATCTCAGATCTTTTATCCCCGTATGACCCTGCCTTTGAGATCCTCTGGCAGGGACCTTTTATCTGTTCCAGACTCTCAGCTCAAGTCTAAAGGGGACAGATCTTTTGAAAAGAGAGCCCAGAGGCTCTGGAACACCCTTCCCGAGGAAATACGGCAGATTGAATCAGTGACTTCTTTCAAATCTAGGCTTAAAACATACTTTAATCACACAGCCTTCATCTGATTCTAGCTTTTTAAAGTTGGGTTTTGCCACTTTTAGTTTTTTATGTAGTTTGTTTGGCTCTTTAATTGCTGTGTTTTTATGTATCTTTATGTTACCTTGTGCACCTGTATGAAGTGAGGGCCATTTTTTTAGGTACAGACTATTGTTTGGATCAAGTTGAATATCTGGCATCCTCCATAAGGGGATAAAGGTTGGCAACAAATAAAGCCAACTGTGCTGAGAAAGAGCAGACAAAGGTTACGCACGGTAACAGTCCAGTGAAGAGGAAAAACACAGCTCTCCATGACAGAAAGGAAAGAGATCGGAGCGCACAACCAAATGACCAGATATCACAAAACACTTGGTACAGATTGAGTCACAGCAGTAGCTTTCCAAGAATCCTGTACAGTTGTAAGTGAACACTAAACAGTAAAATAAAGCACATACCTCCAAGTACAAACAGGGATGCAGGAAAGTAGCTGAACTCCAAACCACAGAGATTCAGTTAGAAGCTACAAAAATGTCTTTCTCTTGGGTCTCCTCCACAGATATGAGTTATGTCTTGCAACACGCTTGTTTAAGTGGAGGAACGGGGATTGTCATAGGTCAGCCGTGGTAGGCGAGACATCACCGCAACCTGCATGGAGGCGGGTCAAGCGGGCTCAACCTGAATCTGGAGATGGTCCAAATTGAGCACGACTTGACACAGCTTTGTGCGTTTATTGAAATTCAAATCAACGTGTGATGATAAACTGGATTTTAAATGTGGTTTTGATTCACCAAAATAAAAATTTGTTTAAAAAAGTGGATTTTAGGTCAGTGGAAGATGTCTCTACATTGCCGAAATGCTCTGTGGAATTTCATGGTCCCCAGAAGATGAATCTTAATGTGGTGATGCACTGACTTTATATAAAGGCAAACTTTACTGTGATCATACAATCATACAAAACACAGTTATACAGTAAATGCCATTCTCTGCATCTCTGCAACTTTTGAGGCATGATTAAAGTGCAGCGCCAAACCAGCACTTTGGTCAGAGGCATTGACCTAATGTACCTGAGAGAAACCAGAGCAAACCTACGCAGGCACGGGAAGAACATGTCCGTGGTCCAAACAGAAAGGCCATGTCTGTGCCACTTACGGCTTCACCATCAGGACAAATTTGTGCACAGAATTATCTTAATCTAATACACAGATTTCCATGAAAACATTCATGCTCTCTAGTGCATGAACCCTTTTCGCTCTCAGATTTGCAGTGCCACCTTCTGGTGTAAAAATTCCAATTACCAAAATACCAAATAAACACAGTTCTGTAGGACAGTAGACTATCTAACAGAGACAATCCCCCAACAAGTCCAACCCCAGAAAATTTTAATCACCCTGAAAAACAAAAAAGAATGTAGTCTTTTGATGTATATAAATGAATACGCTTTTAGCACTTCTTTTGTGTGGTGTGCCAGAGTTTGTGTCTGCCTACCAAACCAACCTTGTTGATTGTGTATCTCCACTCACGGGCTTTAATATAGTGTGTCCTTAGCCAGCATGAATAGGCCATAAAAGCACTAATCCTTCCTTCTTGAGCTTATTCATTTCTTTGTATTACCCGCTGCTTTTGCTACAAACGCCTCCGCAGCACAATCACATATTATTCATATCCGCCACTACACCAAGAAAGCCTTGTTCAAAAAAGGCCAAAGGCAATTTCAGTGCATCTCTTTTTAATGGGGAGCGGTCCATTATTGCATGACTCTGTAATGATCAGATTGGACTTCTGCTGCGTTATAAAGTCCTGAACCCTGCAGTCTGCCACAGAGTCATCTTCTGTCTCCCTGTTCGCCCATTTGGGTGGAAGCACACTGTGTTCCTCTACCTTCCATGTCCAAAGTACCACATCAACAGGCTTTCACATGCAAATGACAAAATGAGTGAAAAACTCAGTGCAGTTCATGCATGTCTGATTATGCTGAACAAGCACGGAGTGCAGCAGAATTCACAAATAGAAAGAAAGAAGCAAAATGCCTCAATGTGATGGAAGAAGAATAATTTATTCCACACAATATTTGATTGCCAAATTGACATGCGGAATGTGTTTAAGTGCAAATCATAGATAATGGGTTACCTCATTTTTGACTTTTTTCATTTATAATTTGACCCTTCGCTAAACACCGCCCTCCCTAGTTACTGTTATTACCTGTCAAGCTTTCCATTCTCGCACTGCATTTATGCAGTTTACCATGATAACAGTGGCAGAACATCAAAGTTGGGAGTAATTGTTAAAACATGAGGTCTGTGATTCCTTAGAGAAGCAAACAAAAGTAGTTTCTCATTTCTAGCTGATGACAGTGGATTTTGTCAGCTAAAATGATCTCACAAGCAGATTTCATAAGTACAGCTGGGTAACGTAAGCTAATGCTAACTCTTTGAGTCAGCCCATAAGTCTGTCTCCAGCTGATATTTTAATGTTTTCATCTAGTAAGAACTCTGTGAAAGTATATGGAAAGTTACCTAGCAGCTGTGTACAGGATATAACATTGATGCTAAAAGATTGAGGATAAAGCTAGCTTACATCTCAGCAAACAACGGTCGGATGGTGAAATATGACAGGTAGAGAAATGTTACAGTTACTAAGCTATGATTAGGTGGTTGCTGTTTGGAGGCGGGGCTTAGCGAAGGGTCAGCTGTGCAGCATTTAGAAAAACTAACCACAAATAGACTCAACCAAATATAGAAACACTGCAGGTCACACAGAAAACAACAAAAATAGTGTAATTCTCTTATAAGCGCACAATACAACTTTCAGCCTCACTAATGTCAGCAAACAAGTATTTGCTATGTAGAGATGACAGAGGAGTGATGGCATCCTGAGCAGAGAATGAGTCATACTCCCTGTGTGTGTTTCCGGGACACCCATGCACATGTGTTAGCAGTACACTAAAGCAGTAAACAGTACACTAAAATATGTGTGATAGTTTGATCCGAGTCTCTCCATTGGAAACCAGAGCCAAGATGGCAGCTCTGATTTCCACTGGTTTCCAAAATAGGTTTCAGTGAACATTTTAAGGCTATTCAATAACATAATCTTAATCCTAATGTATCAATAGTCTGGCTCCAGAGCCTCTTTCCAGATTTAGACCGGACAGTAACAGATAGGAACAGGCTAAATGGCAATTGTAAAATACTGCATTGTAAATCTAAATTCAGACAATCAACTTTCTGCATAAAGGGCTGTCAACTCTGGAACACATCACCAACTGAAAAATTGAGCACATTGATTCCAGATATAAAATCCTTTACAACAAAGGTTAAGTGCAGCCTTAAAGCAAACCAGAGCTCTACCCACTGTTAGCTAATTGTGATTAAAATTTCTAAGGTGTATTAGTGTATGTTAACTAGTGTATTGTGGTATGCATATTGTAGTGTATGTACTGTGGTCTATTTATTTTGGTATATGTATTGTGTCTTCCATGTCTCAAGTATATTGTGGTTTTAAGATGTTTGAAGCTGAATATTTTAATAACACCGTAGGTCTACATGTAAACACCCAGCTAGGGACAAGAGTTGAAAATTAGCAACGGCTATAAACTCTCTGTGCAACACATCAGTTTCATACTCTATACTGGAACTATGTTAAATTGCATCGTCCATATCAAATGTAGTTCATTTTTTATTATTTGATCAGCACTGCCTAGTTTCACAGTGTGACCTGAGTTAAGGGAGTCTCAGTAGGAAACCAGAGCCAAAATGGAGGTCGCCTGGTTACAGTCCGTCTCGTATTACAGCTTAACACCAGTGATTCCCAAACGGTGTGCCACACACGAGTGTGCCAAGTCTGTGTGTGCCTTGGGATTTTATGACAACCGTACATTATTATTGCAATACACAATTATAGAAATAGTTAGGATTGGTATTTTACTTCATTACATCAGTACTTTGTACGGACTCTTTTCTTAATACAGAGGCAAATTCTACACTGTCACAAAAATATTTTAAAAACCTTCTGTCAAAGCGAACCACAGTTTTTTTTGCTATTCAGATAGTTGCTGGATGGTGTGACTTATTAAAGTGTGACACATCAAAGATTCAATTACACCTTTTTACACCTTTACACTCCGATTGGCTGGTAGGTTACTTGTTGCCTCCCCTTGTGAGGATGGTTATGGAGGCTACTTTGCATTAATATGAGTACCTTGCCCTTTGGTATGCATTGGGCACAAAAAGTTTGAAAACCACTGACATTTTGATGTGAAATTTTTCAGCAGTGTGTGTTCAGATGAGCAAATAACATGCCAGATGTGTCTGGCAATAATCATCACGTTTAGAGTTTCCTGGAAACTCGTTATGGAACTCATTTGTCTTCTGTGCTGTTTGTAGTATTTCTGCATTTGGTTGTTTTCTGTATTTTGATGTCCTTTTAGTTTTTGCAACTTTTTTTGTTTTTAGTCATTTTCTCACTTTGCAGCATTTTCCCAAATGCTATACATGTGTTGTCAAAATGATGAAGCTGCTTTTCTATTGTATGTTTTTCTTTAGCTGCAGTGCGCTGAGCTCTCAGAGCCGCTGCATTTTCTTCTTTGTTATATGTATTTCAGAGGAAATTACTGTGGGTTGTTCAAGTGTGGTGGTTAACCTAAAGTATGGTCCTTCTTCCATGAATATCAGACTAAACTCTGAAATACTGGTAACAACCTTTATTTATGGTAACTGTGACGAGGCCCTTATTTTGATAGATTTATATTAGAGACAGGCCTTTATTTCCAACTGTCCCCGTTTCATCAGTAAATTTCATCATATTTTAGTCAGAAATTTTCTTATTTTCTGATCCTCTCCTGTTTTTATTTAGCGTTAACACAACCTCAACCCTGTTCTTTTCCATGTTTCTGATCTCAAAAAAGGCAGAGGGTACCCTTTGGCTGCAGTAAGCTGCTTTAACATATGATTAACACAACGAAAGGGTTACAGTTTAGTTAGATTTAAACACAAAATAATACTTGTTTAGGTTTAGGACAAGGCCATTTTACACTACAAAAGTCACATGATGAAAGTCACGTGTCACTGAAGCGACTCACAACACGAAAGTCATGTGATGTACATGACTCATGTATCATGCCATGCTTGCAAGGTGAAGGTCAAAGACACAAATAATGTTATGTACGTTACAACTTTTAATGTTTTAGCTTCACACAGTGTGTTTGTTCAAGCCATCCACCCACTCCACCTCCTCCATGTGTGGACCTTCTCCGTCTTTATACGATGTCGACAGCCCGGGGTGCCTTATACAGCTGTGGATGGGTTTACATTGAAGGCATTTGAGATGCCTGGTGCGTTGGTTTTAGCCACACACAGTAGACGTCCATGTCCGCATGAGTTGCTGAGGGCAGTGACGTGCCATCCATATCTGACGAGTTGGGAATGAGACCGGGCTGGTATGACATGACTCTTTTCTTGTACCAGTGGAATTAGTTTTGTTGGAAAGTAGCCCTACATTAAACTAAATTTACCAAGTCAACTATTGGAGACAAGATAATCCCACCCCTCCATTAAACCCAGCCTTTATTTGAGACCTATTATTTGACACTTGACTATTATTATTCTTTTATTGATATGTTTTATTTGATAATATTTTTTTTTTCTCATTGTAATCTAACATCCAGATCACACCAGACAGTTTTAGTGATATAACTGTGTTCAAAGTAATCCAAACAAACCCTAACATTACTTTGTATTCGACATAATAATGTTATTTTTCTAAACAGTGTAAGAAGCATAATAACGATGATGATTCTTTTCTTGTTTTATTTTTCCTAAGCTATAATGCTATGCTCTTGTTTTAATCGAACACAGCATATAGATTAATCTCCTAAATCCAATTTTTGTTGGGCACATTTTACATTGACCTCTTTGAATTTATTAATCTTGTTGAGTGTTTTTTTCAAAAGTCAAGTTATGCTTCGGAGCTGTGTTTCTATTAGTGGATCCCAGTCTTGCTTGTCTTTTGTCTTTGCAAATGTTTTATGAGGAAATGCATTTATCCTATTTGTTCGACCTCAGTGATTGACCTTTTGCTGACACAGAATACATTTTGATGAGTAACACTGAATGTAAAAACAACATCCTGATTTCAAAACTCCACAGGGCGTCTTTAATGTGCAATTTTATACTTTTTATTTTGACCATTATTTTGATGTAAAAATGTTATCAGTGATCTCACAGCAGGTGTCGTACTTTTAACAGCTGATAAAAAAACAAAAAAACACCTGCTGCAGTGTGACGTCAGTGATGATGGTGAGGCTGGAGGCACTTGACAGTTTGAGAGCAGAATAGCTTCTTTTTTTTTTGTTCATTGAGATTTAGTTTGTACTTGTTCTTTAAAACAGGTTTCAATTTGCAGTTAATGAATGTGAGAAGCCGGCGTACTGGTGCTTTATTTCAGGCTTTCATTCAGCACACAATGAAGTCAGGGCATCAGCCTTAAGACTTTCTTGTTGGGACGTACAATAAAAGCAAAAGCATAGGTTTTAGTGTTGTGTCTCAGTTTGGTCCAGAGACAAAAATGATAAGTTAAAGATAAAACTCAAATAAAATAAAATAAAAACACTTTGGAAAACAAATTTACGTACAATTGCTCTGTGCATCATCCATTGAAGAAAAAAAAAAAGGGGTGGGGGGGGACAGATCTTCCATTCTCGTACCATCGGGGCAAGCCAGTCTGAGTCAGCCCGACTCTAAAGGGTATTTAAAGGGCATCTACATTAGCCTGATTGAAGGCAGCAGACAAAAGGACACTCTACAACAAAAAGGCAGCAATTAGCAAAAGTTATTGCTTCCCATTCCTCATCACGCACGCATACACACTCGTGCACACGCGCGCACACACACACACACACAGTCTGCAGAGTCTTACCCAAACCATTTTGCACCATAAAGCTGGATTGTGCATAAAGCATTTACACTATTGTTCTACAGTATTTATTAAGCAAACTCTTTACTATTGTCTGCCTGTTCTATGTTTTTTGTGCCCTAACATTTGCCTGTGTTTCACTGTTAACATCATACAACATTATAACACTTTAAATGAGCCATGGGTGTTCAAACGTGAGTGAAAAGCTTGGTGTAAAATAATATGGAACAAAAAATGAAGAAGAAACGCATCTTGTCAGTTCCAGCATGCTAATTGCAAAAGCATGGTAATTGCTAGTTTTTTGATTTGCCTTCTTTGTATTATTGCTGACATTATATTGTTGTATCTGTTTCTCCTATTATCTGTGTTGAAGCAGATAATAGCCCATCTGCCTTGACTGGAAAGCAATTTGGTTCAACACTTGCTATTTTAAATGTACTAAAAAATATAATATATAATATAAACATAATAATATAAATGAACTACAGTAACTTAAACTGACGTGTTAACATGGATGTCTTGCTAACCTCTAAAACTCCAGTGTCCAATTAGCTGGTTAATACAAATACATGCTGAATGCCAGCGTTGCTCTAACAGAACTGTTGTAAAGGTCATAAAGTGATCAAACTTTTAAAAAGTGGAGAATTACAGGGGATGTACACAAAGTGATGCGGAAATGCTTATTGGTCATTGGACATTGGGTGTTGCCGACTGCATTGTTGACCAGTCAGATCAGTCGAACGCACCGCCACAGACCACCCCAGGAGGAGCGGAGGAGAGCAGAGACAAGAGCCATGCTATGCAAGGCTGGACTGAAGGCCATTCGTCCAGTGAGGAAAATGAAACGGAAATGGACTCTGAGCATGCAACAGGAAATCAGAGAGCTGCTCCACCACAGAATCAAGCTGATGCACTTGAAAGGTGGACCAGCTCTGAGCTGACAGGATGCAACACACACGTGTTCAGTAAGACGTGTCAAACGTTTTATGCGATGATGTCGACCATATTGTCACCGCCGCCTTCAACCTGACCCTAACTGTATATATTGCTTTGTTTTATTTTATTTTATTGTAATATTTTCCTCTTCTCTTCTGAATTAAGTTATCCGTATTATGTGTGTATGTAGTACTGTATAGCAAGGAACTACAACTCATTTTGCTGTGCAACCCCGTGTTGTTTGATGATAATACATTACCTTAATACCTTTACACAATGCATACTGGCAATCTGGCAATTTTGGAAAATACCAGATGGAGCCGGTCCAGATGAAAATCACAAGGGCCAAGTTTTTTCACAGTCCGACCCTGTCACAGTATTTAGTCTATGAGCCGAGTGGGAAATGGCAGGCGGGGCCAGCAGGAGAAACAGTGCTGCACATATTCAATGGGAAAAATATCCTGGAGGTAAACCTGGAAGCAAGAAACTTTTTGGGGGTATGTGCCAGGCAAGCAACTGGACTGAAAAGGCAGCATCTTTGGGTCCCGTATCTGGGTCCTCATATTACATCCATGGCCACATCGTTCCACTGACTGACATTTAAATTTATTAAGATAAACATGAGACATGAAGTGTAAAAAATCATTTATGACCTTGGAAGTAATATGAAGTAGGCAGTGTAGTTTATTTTTGGTCAGTTCCACAGACTCTGTCCTGGGGCCTGTAATACAAAGCAGGCTCTACATACCCAGGGTAACTTCTGGTGATGGGGTTTAAAGGGCAAGGACAACAAGACACTGGTACTACTGAAAATACTACTAATACAGTACTACTGTAAATACAACTGATACTACTACTAATCATTCAAGGGTGAGTACAACAAGACAGTGGTACTACTGCAGATACTACTAATACTACTAATACTATTAATACCGCTACAAATCATTAAAGGGTGAGGACAATAAGACTCTGGTACTACTGAAAATACTACTCCAAATTCTACTAATAGTACTGTAAATACTACTGATACTACTACTAATCATTTAAGGGCAGGGACAAGAGTGGCACTATTGCAAATGCTACTAATGCCACTGTAAATACGATGGATACTACAAATGATGATTAAAGGGCAGGGATGACTAGACTCTGGTACGATACTACAAATATCTGCTACTAATCATTAAAGGGTTCGGACAACAACACTCTGGTACTACTGCAAATACTGTAAATACTAATACCCCTACTAATCATTAAAGAGTGAGGACAACAAGACAACAAGTTCATTTTTAGAAGGGAGGGTGGCCCTAAGCCTAACCCGACAGTAAAAAATGTATCTGTAGGCCTGACTACAGATACATGACTAAACCTTTTTTGTTCCTGGTCTGGGGGTGTGTTTTCAGCGGTATAGATGCTGCTGAATGATCATAGAAATATAATAGAATTATTATACAAATACTCCAGGCTGCAGTGTTTCTCTATGATCCTTTTTATAATTACAATATACTATAACGCAACAACAAATTTGTCTGCTACTTCAGCACCATGGACAGCGCCATGAATTTATTAATACACTGCACAGTGAGATGATCAAATATGTGTCAATCCATGGTTGAATTTCTTCCTGTTTGAGTAATGTTTGTCACAAACTACAGTGCCCATGTGTGACTGACCCTTCAGTATGAACTAATGGGTGGCTCGGTGCAACAGACGGTAGAAAAGGCAGAAAGTACTGAGAGATGGACTACCGCATTGTTTGTTAACAACATTTGTTAACAAAAAGAACAATATAGCATAAACTAGCTTTAGCCTTTAAAGTAGTGGTTCTCAACCATTTTTCCTTTTCTCCCTGCTTGTATCTACGAAATGGTGACCCCCCTCATCAGCAGTGTACAGATACACACACCAAAAGAAAATGATGACATTTTCTTTGCCTTTTGCGTAATTTACATAACAAAACCATTTTAAATGAAAACATACTTTTAGGAAAAATCAGGTACCAGCAACATTGTAATTTTTAATCGAACAAAGTTAATGCACATATACTGTACATTTGAAAATGACCACCTTGACTGTTCTAGTGTTAACAGTTTTGTATACAGACTTGTATAAATTGTGATTTTAGTGAACATGTGCAAGTCTAATTTTGACAACCCAAGAGCACACAAAGCCTTAGGGACCCCCTGTGACTTTTGGCGCCCTCCTAAGGGGTGCCCGGACCCCAGGTTGGGAACCAGTGCTTTAAAGGAATCATTCTGAAGGTTAAATTACCCTCCCAGTTATTTATCTGGCTAAAAGACAAACCGTAAATGAAGTGACTCCATCAGCCACAGCTTAAAGTGTTTTGCAGCACGACATCAGCTAAAGACAGTCACCTCAATTTAGCAAGTCATCTGCCTTATCAGACCTTTCACTTCTGCTCAGAGTTGATCTACAACCCCGTCACAACAATATTTTTCAGGTATGTCTCTTTGTCTGCGTGGCTGTTTGACATTATTAAATAACAGCCAGTTCTCCAGTGAATGTTCATGATGGAGCCAGACATAGCTGATGGCAGATTTCTGACCCAGCAGCAAAGCCTCTATATCTGCCCTATATCTGTGTCCTAAGTTTCAGTCTGTTTTGCCAAGTTGAAATCACTGCAGGCTGTGGGGAGCGTTTACAGATATCAGGGTGTCTAAATGGATTTTCTCCAACAGGCCAGTGTTTGTATAAACCCAGAGCGTTTTGCTCCTCATCAAAGAATGAGAAGAGCGTGGCAGCGAAGCAGAGGTTAAAAAGTTTGTTTTGCCCAGCAGAAATTTCAGGCTTGTGTTATTAATCAAGCACATCAAATTAAAACTTGACCACAAAGGTTATCTTTGCTAATTGGGACACGGATGTAAACAATAACACACACACAAACACACACACTGATATCTTACCTATGGCATCTCCTTGTTCATGGACCATACTGGCCAGATCCTTCATGATTTGACTGACGTCCAGCATGTCCCTCTGTGGACAAAAGACACAATATACACAATGTCACACCACTGTTTAACTGAGATCAGACACTGACACTCAGAGGTGGAATGTAACTAATCACATTTATTTAAGTACTGTACTTAAATACAATTTTGACATACTTTACACTTGTACTCCACTACATTATATTGTGAAATGTTGTGCTTATATTATAGCATACAACTAGTTAACTAGTCTCTTTTTACATAATGACATGCTGCAGTACTTTTCTACTAATCTACTCAGTAGTATACAAAGTATTTAAAATTTGCTCCAAACTACAACATTAAAATGTGCTCACATGTATTTGTTAGTGATAAAAACTGAATAATATAGTATTCTATAATAATGTAACACCATGAAAGGAGCCATACCTAGTGACTACTTTTACTTTTGATACTTAAAGTACATTCTGATGAAAATACTTCTGTACTTTTACTTAAGTAACATTTTGAATACAGGACTTAAATTTGCGATGGAGTATTTTTTTAAACCAGGGTACTGTTCTGGATCTGAGTACTTCCATACCCACAGCTGACTTTAAGATAAGATATTCCTTCTTCAGTCCCACAATGTGGAAATTTCCAGTTATACAGCAGCAAAAATAAAAAGAAGCATCAATAAAAACAATGAATATTAAAGAAGCAATAAAAACAAGAGTAAATATAAAAGAAAATATGAATCTAAACAAGAGGAAATCTAAAAATAGGAACAGTATGTGCAATATAAACAGACTCAACAGTTGAGTTTACACCACTGCACAGAGGGAATATTGATATTGTGTGTTGGAATAATGATACACCTGACTGAAATACTGATATTGCACATTGAAATGAATTAAAGATCATAGGTAAATGAAACTCAAAGCCATGACTTGATGGTCTTGCTCTTGTCATGTGTCCAAATATATACTGCTCTTCCCTGGGTGTCACCTTTGATATCTGATTGACAGGTAATTAAGCTAATTAGCTACTTAAAAAAGTAATCCACTGATTTATGCTGCAATTCCTTGTCCTTGGAACTCGGACAAGAAAAAGTGCAGTGGAAAGTCAAAGACCCATCTCACCCGAGTCTGCTAACATAAACACACCTGACACTGTCTCTCGACTCCTGTCTGTTTTAAAGTGCACTAATGTGTTAGTGAAATAGCTGCTGCAGATGTTTGTGAAGTTCAGAGGCTTGCCATGCAAACCTGAAACATGGACGCTGCGTCTAGCAGCTTTATTGGACATGTCCAGACATGTTTGAGCCACCAAAGCCAAAGGACGCCGACAGGATGGGATTCTTTTTCTTCTGTGTTGGGTTGTTGGAACTGAAGTGAGCTAAAGTGAACTGCTGGGCTGAATTGGACTGAGAGAGTTGCTGAAAGTATGGTCATGACTGACCACTTACATAGTGTTGGGGGACCACGGCTCCGATATGTCACCGAGCCATGTTTCAGGTCTGCCCAAAAAAATCCTAATCACAGAAATCATAATCAACACGGTCTAAAAATTTGACTTTTCCTCTACACAGACTTTAAATAGTAAATGATATGATGCTATCATTGTTGTATTGCTTGACTCAAGTTAAAAAATGAATGGGATGCCAGTGGGAACTCATCTTGTTTGTGGACTGATAAATTACATGAAATTTGAACGGTGCATACACTTGTGTACTCACCTATCCATCATTTGAACAATCTTAGTCTTGTTTTGACTGATCAACAGTCCAAAGCTCAATGATATTCTGTTTGCTATCATAGAATACTAGGAAAATAATAAAAAAAAATACTAAAACCTGACAAACTGAGGCCAGTGAGGTTGAGCTATTTTTGCATAAAAAAGGCACAAGTTCTGGTGGTCTTCTCGATATTAGTGGCATCAAATACAAAACAACTACCCTGATGTCTCGTGCAACTTTAAATGCTTTGCAGAAGACCTCAGATGTGCAACTAAATATGCATGGATTTGTAAAAAGTGAAATTCTAAATCAAGTTCCATGTCCCTTTAATTAACAAATTTGGTGGATTTGTTTAATCCTAAATGGTGTGTGTGCTTGGCTTGACCAAAAGTTTTTTTTTTAAAAGGCAGTTCAGAGGTTTTGTTCAATTATTTCTCTGTCAGGCCACACAGCAAACCAGAGCAACTATGGTTGACCGCAGCTAATTCTCCACAGTCTCCAAGCTTTGAATCTGCTCTCAATGTTTCAGCTCAAAGCAATATGAAAGCTTATAAAACCTCTGTCTATCTCCTGCTCACAGGTCCCCCCTTTCCTCCATTATGGCTCCGTGCAATCACAGCTGCGTTTGTGTAGCCTAACCCACTGGGCCATCCATCACAGGTGGCGGAGATTGCTGTGGAAACTGGCAGCCATCCTGCCACTTGGCAAAAAGCATTTGAATGGAGCCAAAATGGCCCCTGGCAAACCTTGTGATGCTAAAGACTTTTTTGCATTTATCTTTGGGCAACGCTGTCTATCATGCCGTAATAGAATAACAAATTTATTTTACCTGGCAAAGCACTGGGCAATCAGGGCTCATTTCATCATAATGACAGAGCAGTGTGTAACCAATTTAGCAAATAGTGTGTGGAGGTGAATAGGCAGAGACACACACACAGGGAGGAGGCAGAGATGTGATGGGTTGGGACCCCTGCCTGAGGGCTGAGTGGGTGGCCAGGCTTCAGGCCAACACTGTGCCCTTTTCCATATTTCATGGGCTTTAAATTCTGCTCATGGCCAATCTAGCAGCCACTGGATACTGGCACTGGGCTGAGAACCAGGACTGGAGATTTTTCTATTATGTTCCCGACAACAGGTTTACTACAGGATGTTTTCTTATCACCAGGGGCGAGTATATCAGCTCTGCTCAGACAGGTCCTGCTTCAGGTCCTGTGTGGACCTGATCAGAGGCAGGGACAGTAGTCTCAGGTCCTGACACTTTTAGTTCAGTTAACCTAGTATAGATTAAAGCAAAAAACAAAAGATTATAAACTAGAAGAGGTCACTCAGAGTGCAGATCACCACCAGGCAACAGATGGTGAAGCACCTACTGCAATGCCACCACAGCTGCCATATGCAATCAGTGAAGATTTGCAGAGTTCATTAACATGACCACTCTAGCTGAAGATTTCAAACTGAAGCAGCTGTTGATCACTTGCAGCCCCTAGTGGCTGGTTAAGAAGAGTAGAGGAAAAAATAGAATTACTGCCTCACAGTTGTCTGTCTCCACCAACCAGTCAAGTTACAGTTTACATCCGTGTCTGTCTAGATTCATATAATGTCTGTAGTGAAGACTTTGAAGGACTTTAATATGGAACTTACCACTATATTGACCTGTAACTTTGAGAGAATTTAATAAAAGTTATTATGTGTATATTTTGGTAAAATTGAAGTTCCAGTGAATAATTTCCAGGTAGAAACATCCTGTCTTCACTCAGAGACAATTTTTTGTGGAGGAGGACTGATCAAGTGCGGAACATTATGATGTCACAGTGGAGCTGATCTTTGACCTTGTGGATATAAAATGTCGTAACCTCATCATTTTATCCTGCTAGATATTTGTGTGTAATTTTGTTATAATTAGCGTATGAATTCGTGAGTTGCGACCAAAAATTTGTTTAGTGAGGTCGCATTGACCTTTGTCCACTAAAATCTAATCAGTTCATTTCTGAATCCAAGTGAACATTTCTGCCAAGTTTAAAGAAATTCCCTCAAGGTGTTCTTGAGATATCGCAGTCACAGAAGCGACTACATGATCCCCTCCTGGCTTATGCCTGTTGGGGATAATTAGTTGCCTATTAGTTCAGTATGTTTCGGTCTTTACATCCCAAATTCACATCCCAAAACTTGTACTACTAGATTATACTATATACCAGTTGAAGGAGTACAAAGACCTTTCACTTAGCGGCAATAGCACAGTGTAGAAGTATTCTGTTGCAAGTTCACTTAAAGGTCTAGTGTGTAAGATTTTGGGTAATCTATTGGCAGAATGTGACAGACACGGAATGCAATGTTCGTACTAGGGATGGGGCCGATCCGATCCGGTATCGGTATCGGGTTCCGATACCAACGTAATTCACGGATCGGAAATTTCCGATCCAACCTGCGGAGATTTCCGATCCATGAGCAATGTCTGTGCTTCAATGTGGTCTGCTCAAATGACTCCACAAGTGATTCCCTGCAGGCTGCTCTGCTAGCTAGCTGCAAAATGTGGAATGGATTTCCTGAACGGAGGCGTGTCTCAATGAGAGTAATGAAACACGCTTCCGTTCAGGAAGTCCATTCCATAGTTTGTTTAGTTAGCCAGCTAGCAGGCGAGCATTGAGCAGCACTGTGACCAACTTTTCATCACAGCATGTCCGCTGTGTGGAAATATATTACACTAGAAACACCGCAGCAGCGACCTACAATACAACGAACTTAATCAAACATTTGAAAAAGCACCGCATTAAAGAGCGAGGATTTTTTAGCCAGGGGGCAGAAAGACGAAAAGAGCCGGCAGGCTCGAATCGTGGCAGCTGCAGCAAGCAGTGGCACTTCCTGTGGCAGCTCGGACCTGCCGCCGCGGCATTATGCTGCTGTTTGAGGCAGCTGCCACAGACCTGCCACGGCAAATGTCTGAGACCGTTGCCACGGATCTGTCGCGGCAATGCCGCGGTTTGAGGCAACAGCCATGGCAAATGCTGACCGCGAGTGTTTTTTTCCCTATAGTGATGCGATGTGATTGAGATTAATTAAAAATTAATGCCCCCCCCCCCCACTCACTCACTCACACAAACACACACACACACACACACACACGTGTATGTGTGTGTATAATAGCATTAATTAATTAAGCAATCAAATAATCAATTTTTATTAAGTGTTTTATGAAGTTAAATTCAGAAAGTTTGTTTACCATCTATATGCAGTAGATCAATCATGCTGATCAAGTAAAACCAACATTACAGGGCGTGTGCTGTGTATTGTTTTTGGAAATATGACCAATATATGATATACATGGAAGTGCATGATTTTTTCCCCTATGATCTAGTGTTGAAAAGAAAAATCACAATGAATCTTCAATCTTCAGCAGGTCTGTGGCAGGTGCCTCAGACACCGGCATTTACCGCAGCATTTTCTGACTTCCTTTTCTGACCTTACACTTATTTCAAGTTGCCTTTTGGGACATACATGCTTACATTCGTACATTTCATACTTGCCTGTAGAGAGGAGTTTATTACAGCCTCATATGAAATCAACAATAACGATGATAATAATATTAAAGCAAATAGAGCACTGGTATCGGAATAGTATCGGTATCGGCAGATATCCAAATTCAGATATCGGGATCGGATCGGAAGTGAAAAAATGTGGATCGGTGCATCCCTAGTTCGTACGTAAGTTTTCATTAATGTGTAATCAGCAGATAAGTTGGTTATAATCTACAATCTCACCGCTAGATGCTGACAGGTCCTACACACTGGTCCTTGTTTCAAATGTATTCATAATGCATTGCTAATGTTGTAATAACAAATATTATCTTATTAGATTCTAAACATTAATGTGCATCACTTTAATGATGAAGCTAATGAATGAACTATAAAAATATATGTTAATTATGAGCTGTTTATATATATTTTTTTGTCTGAAACTGAAAAACAAGTATAATAAGTAAAGCTTTTAAGTCAATATAAAAAGTACAATATTTGTCTCTCAGTGGTAGTTGAGTAAAGGGTTAAAAAAAAGGGTTTAAAAAAAGCATTATAATGTACAAGTCATGTAACATATAACTAATTCATTGGAGTGTTTTGGTAATGTCACTCTGCATCATGGATCTGAGTGAGGAAATTGAATTATTGACAAACAGCAGGTTATGTTGAACTTTAATGCACTGAATGTCTTGAACCCTGACACACTGTA
>JAJHUR010139793.1:1058-14270 GCA_027495735.1 Lutjanus campechanus
CTGGTCAGGTCCATTCATAAAAAGCAGATCTCCATAATCCAATAAAGGTAAAAAAGTCATTAAGATTAATCGTTCCCTTACCCGAAGTGAAAGACAATATTTATTTCTAAAGATATTATATATTTATTAATATGTAGCCATCACGCCATCACATTTAATAAACCATAATGATTGCATGATTCACAGCAGTATTTTTCTGTAGGATAATAACCATCAGTGATCTCATTCAAATTTTAGATTCATCTAGAATTACTCAGAGCGAGAAACAGTTAAATGTATTTTATAAAAACATGTTATTTTAACATTAATAATAATAGTAACTAATTTTCACCTAGAAGCATAACAAAAAATAATCACGGCCTATGGGAAAAGGCTGGAAATTAGCACAAAAATAAAACCAAAAAAGTTGAAAACATTGCTATTTGTAATAAGTAAGGGCACTTGATTTCAAAGTTTGAGTCTAATTAAGTGATTATTTGTCTTTTAATGTCAGGAAATTGGAAATCAAGACTTTTAGGAAAGGTCAGGTAACAGGGGCATTGTACTTTTTAATTCAACAGTTATTGTACATATAAATTTGAAAACGGTCAAAATGACCACCTTGGCTGTTCTAGTATTAAGTGACTGTACAGACCCTGATTCTTATAGGAATGCTCCATGCTGTTGCTTGGCCTCTAAAAATGTAAACAGTCCTCTTGTCCTCATATCTCTTCTCACCTTCACTTCCTCTCCAATAATCTGTCTGACTCTTAACATACCTTCCCACTCTCATGTGCACAAGGACTTCCACTGCCAGACCTGTCACTCTGACAGAGAAACACTTACGGAAAGTATGATGTTATGAATGTGGGAACAGTGCAGAAATACCACCAAGAATCATAGATGTATGGCCTCTTTTTTTGTCAGCTGGTTTCGGGGGTAGAGGGAATGATGTTTCCCAGCTAGCATTAGGAAACTGGCCTAGCGTGAGGCAGAGATGAATCATAGAGCAGGGACACACTTATATAGTGTTCTAATAAGGTTGTATAAAGCTCATGCAGCAGCTATTGGAGGCATGCAGTGTGGCATTTAATGTAGAAAGAGAAGATGGAGGCAGAGAAGAAAGAGGGGTCAGGAGGAGGGGTGTGATGAAGTCAGTGACTGTGAAGGGCAATGTTCATTTTGGCACTTGGTCCTTTGACAAAAATGTACAGTGAATTTGTTTCAGGCCTGGCCTTCTATCCGGCCTGGGAGGGCCTCGGGATCCCCCAGGAGGAGATGTAAAGTGTTGCTGGAGGGACATCTAGAATAGCCTGCTTACTGCTGCAACCACGACCCTAGATACGTGGAAGAAAATGGATTGATGAACTGAGAGAGCGTACAACTGACTGCTGTATGTAAGTAGAAAGAATGATAAGATAAAAGCTGCAAGCAGTGATATTCAGGCCCTTGCACACCTGCCTTAGGGCATGTGGCGGACACTAACTGGTCGATGAGGATCTGAATTTTCACGCATTTTTGACACTGCAGGAAGGAGCTCCATGTCACTTCCTGTCTCCACTGGGTGGCACCACAGAAAACCCACTAATGCGTCATGTTCCAGTATGTGAAGTGTGGACCACACTGAAAATTTCACATAAATCAAATGAAGATTGTCACATGAGATTTGCCTCCTGTTGCCAGTAGGTGGCACTATGACTGTCACAGTCATCCTGATAGGCATGGAATGTGTTCAGGACAGGACTCT
Source organism: Lutjanus campechanus (assembly GCA_027495735.1). Classification (NCBI taxonomy): domain Eukaryota; kingdom Metazoa; phylum Chordata; class Actinopteri; order Lutjaniformes; family Lutjanidae; genus Lutjanus; species Lutjanus campechanus. The sequence goes on from JAJHUR010139793.1 coordinate 2,785, forward strand.
TATCAAACATGTGAAGTTTGGGGTAGATGTGGACAATGTAGTCTGAACTTACAGCAACTTCCTGTTTCATGGCGAAACATCAAAATTCAAGACCATGTCACAATCATACCATTTTCATAACTTTTCATCATGAACATCTCTGGATTGCACCAATTTTAAAGTTGATCTGATCAATTCTCTTGCAGGAGTTAATCAAAATAGGATGTCTTCCTAAAACTGACCACTGACCTTAATTTAAAATGGCTGTTTTAAGCTGTGGCTCCAAGAGGCTTTTTGTACATCTGGACATGATACGTGTGCCTGTTGATTTTCATACATGTAGAACAAACATACTGCAGGGGCTGCTTCGTTGAATTTTTGTAGGAGGTTCTATTGAGCCATTAAGCAACACCAACTGAATACTGTTTATGTTTTATTTTGCTGTTTTACAGTTTGACATCTTTTCCATCTTTTTAGTCTTATTACATCTTTTCTGTCATTTTTGTCTCCTTACGTAAAGTTATTTAGGCCTCGAGAACCGAATGGACTCTATTGGACTTCACCGTCTTTTTTGAGGCATTTTTGAGGGCCTGACATGTTTGATGGTGCCTGGAACTCAGCACACACATTAGTCATGGTGAAAAATTTTTTCTGATATAACTTTTGACAGTGGGCGTAGTCAAATGGCTTGGCCACGCCCTTGAAACAGCAACCCCTGCAGCACGTTCCACTAACATGCACGAAAGTCAGAACACACATGTTCATGCCCAGACACACAAAAACGTCTGTGGAGAGGTACAGCCTAAACCCAACAGGAAATCAGCCATTTTGAATTTAATGGTCAATGTTGGCATTTTCCACGCATTGTATTTTAAGGAATTCCTACAGAATTCATCCTAACAACTTCAAATGTGTACCATCTAGACTAGTTTGTGATCAAAAGATTTAGCTAACATTGAAGGGCATGGCGTTGAATTTTGAGCCCTGCCCTGAACACATCCACATGATAATATTCAGTCATAGTCATAGCGCCACCTGCTGGCAACAGGAAATTACATGTTTTGGGCTCTGATGTGCACCTCCTGGCAGGTTGACCATGTCCAACTCAAATCTGGTCAGAAAGGTCTTAAGACTTTGGTTATGCTATATTGTGAAGATTGTTAAATATCGTCAAACAGCACTGCCATGACGGCATGGCAAACTTCCATGTTGCGCCAAAACACAGGAAGTTGTATTAACTTTAGTGTACATGGTCAAATCTCCCTGAAACTTCACACAGTTGATAACAGTCCAGGCCTGAACATATATGACTTTTGTCAATGGGCGTGGTCAAATGGCTTAGCCACGCCCTCTAAACATCAGGCTAAACTATTACATCATATTTTACATTGAGGCAATCCAAAAGTAACAGAAAACAATCAAACTGCATTACTTTAATATTGTGATACTTGAATTAGGTTACTGACTACATTTTTAACAGATAATTAGTAGGATACATTTTTAAAGTAACCCTGCCAAAACCCGTAGACATGACTTCAAAAAGAAAATAGTTCCTCCATGAAAGAGACATTGCTTTTAAACTTTTTTTTTTTTTTTTAACCACAAGTCGAGTGCCATTTAGTTCCATGATATTTGAGAGAACAGACATTTTCAAAACTCTGCAACTCACCAAAACTGTCTAGATGGATAAATAGTAAAACAGATGAGGGGGGGGGAATTCGGGTAATGTCCCTTTAAACATTTTAATACCAGTAGTTTTACCATTTCTGTACACAGCTGGAAATGCATGGCCATGCCAACGGCCATGCTAACAGCCACACATGCTAACAGCTATGCTAACCACCATGCTAAAAGCCACACATGCTAACAGCCATGCTAACAGCCATGCTAACAGCCACACATGCTATCAGCCGTGCTAAAAGCTACGTGCTTAAGTTAGTTTCTGTCTTGTATTAGTTGTAGTTGGCATCCATCTTGTTTTCCCCTTGTGTGTTATTTGGTTTGACTTGGTCACTATATATGTTCACTGCTGCTCCACAACAGTTTTATTCCTTCTTCTGCCACAGAGGCAGCTGCTCCATGAAAGAGGCGTTTTATGGACTCAAAGGTACGTTCAAGAACTAATTAATTAATTAATTGTATGAAATATTTATGAGTGTTAATATTAGAGGTGACAAATGGAGGAGAACCTCTTTTACTTTTGTAGCTTTATTGTGGCTTTGGCCTGAATTCGTGTGTATTTAAAGCTTTTGTCCAGTCTGCACAAGACAGACTTCTTCATACTCTGTTTATTTGAAGTGTCTCATGTTTATCTCAGCCAATATAAAATAACATGTTCCACCATTTCCTGTTGTCCACAATGGCCACATCACCTGTAGCAGGTTTATACATTAATGTCCTGTTGAAACCAGTGAGACCAAATGTTGTAATGTTTGTAGTTCTCATTTTTCTCGTTCCTTTGAATGCTGTAGTAACTTAGGTAGACTGAGGTAAATGTGTGAGGCAGATTCAGCAAATTTAACTGCTTTTATAGACACTGCTGTAAACATAAAATTGATAATGGTTAACTCTAAACACTGTAAATTTATCTTTAGCAAAGTAACTCAAATTTATAATTTCACGTCTGAGTCTTGGATCATGTATCATTAAATGAAACTGAGTTGAAGTGGAAAAAAACAAATTTAAAGCCTTCACGTAACAATTACAATACAACTAATCTTCTTTTAAAAATGATTGTGTCTCTAACACTGCCTGTTTCATTGACTACAAAAATAGCACCTAACTTGTGTCAGTTACTTTGAAAGAGGTCTGAAAGATTCTGGAGTGAAGAACAGAGCAGCCATGTTGGAAGTAGCCAATCAAGTAGCTCCTGAGGTAGCTGCTGTGGGGTGGGTGCCCACCTTATCGTGGTTTTTTAAAATTTATATTTATCCAAAAGGTCAAAGGTCAGCTTCACTGTGACATCATAATGTTCAGCTCTCCATCAGTCACTGTACTCCTCTGTTAAAAATCATTCAAAGATTTCGCTCTCATTGAAGGACGTCACTGTGGTGTGGCATCAGGTTTTGATGTTTCACCATGAAACAGGAAGTCCTTATAACTTTGTGCTTCATGGTTGAATCTGCCCCAAACGTAACATGTTTGATAAGATACTCAGCTTAAATACATCCACAGGACAACATTTAGTCAGTGATGCAAAATGGCTCCATCACGCCCCCTACAATATTTCCATGAAGCAGCCCCCACAGTACGTTTCATCAACATGTACAAAAATCAGTCGGCGCATGTCCAAACACAAAAACACCCTCCAGAGCCACAGCCTAAACCCAACAGGAAGTCGGCCATTTTTGAACTTCATCGTCAATTTTGGCACTTTCCACAATTTGTATTTTATCAAACTTCTATTAGAGAGTTGATCGGATTGACTTCAAAATTGATGTGTGCCACCTAGACAAGTTTGTGATATAAAGTTATTTATTATTTATTATTATTTGGTTATTGTTGAAGGCCGTGGTGTCGAGTTTTGATGGCTCGCCATGAAACAGGAAGTTACTGTAATTTGAGAATAAATGATCCAATCAGCCCCTTTACATGTTTGAGTCCCTTCATGATCACATTTACATCCAATCAGGAGTTCTATTCAATGCACCACCTACTAGCAACAGGAAGCAAGCCTTGTGTGACAGTCATCATCAGATTTATGTGAAATTTTCAGTGTTGTCTACACTTCATATACTGGAACATAACATATGATTGGTGGCTGTTTGTTGTGCCGCCTCGTGGAGAGAGGAAGTGGCATCAAACTCCTTCCTGTGTCTAAAATATGTGACAATTCAGAGCCTTGTTGACTGGTCTGGTCCAGCGATGGGGTCGTTGTGTGCGCACATCCCGATTGGTCCGAGGTCCCATTCAATGCTTGCTGCAGGTTTAATTTTGTTGTGTCATGTTCTTTTTCATCTTGTTACATCTTTTATGTTGTTTTGGTCTTGGTCACATCTTTGTTTTACATCATTCATATTTTTTATCTTCATCTTTACATCATTGTTTTGTTACATCTTTCAGGTTTTGTAGGTCTTGTTATTGTTGAATTCAGTCTTGATGTTGGGAAGCAATGCATGATGGTGCAATAAAAAATAATCAATATATTCCCTCAAATGTATTAAAACTAAAGTAACAAGCCTATTTTCAAAATATAAGGAGAAGAAAGTACAGATATTTTTTTGCTCAAATGTAGGGAGTAAAAGTAAAAGTTTGCCAGAAAAATAAATACACAAGAAAAGTACAGATACCTGAAAACTGAAAAAAGTGCAGTAACAAAGTATTTGTACTTAATTCTTGCCCACCTCTGCCAGCTGCTGTATAAAAGCTAAAAATATTGCTAGGTTTGCATATATTATAAACCCAAATAACTTGGCAATACTTTAAAAAATTGAGGCAATCGGATGCTACTGCTGCTGCTGCTGCTTTTTTTTTGAGTTGATAAACTTAAAAGTTAGAGGTTATCAGAGCTTAGATATGGTTAGTGTTTCATTACAGTGAAATTAAAATATTTGATTAAGCCAACTCCAATATTTTCAGTAAATGCAACTCCAAATTTTTTCAAGGCAGCTTAATTCAATAGATTTGAGCTTTTAAAAAAGATTTACCAGGCAATAATGTTTTGTTCAGATAATTTTTATTTCAGTATTCAAGCATTCAAATAAAGGCAACTTTTATAAAGTTTTGAGACTTTGAGTTTAATTCAAAACTTGAAAATGTAGTGATGAAGGAAACTGCCTTGAAATTATGAGTTTACTTAACTTTTTTTTGCCTGACAGAACAGATTCATTTTTTGAATAAAAAACAATTGTTTCATGTACAGTAAAGCTTAATAAACTTAAAAGTTTAAGTTTTTGCTTATTACAATTCATTATTGTGAGCATTTGGTTTTGGTTTTTTGGTGTAGAGAATGCTGTGTGACAGAATCACAGAGGAATGTATGGAGTGCTGAGGTCACAAACAGGGAACGTTGTTGAATAAGACTTTATTAAAACAGAAATTTATTAAATGTCCATTTGTCTTTCACTTTTCTGTTGTGAAAATCTAGCTGCCCGAGGATAAAGGTGTATATATAATATATCAACTATATTTTTAGGTTTTCTGAACTGAAAGACAAATGGTGGCATCCTCCACCCCCTCCACCCCCTCCTGAGCCCCAGCAGCTCCTCCACTCTTGTTCTACATTACAGTACGGGCGCCTAGTTCACCAAAGCTGAGGTCAATGTAATGAGAGAATGGAAAAAGTGACTTCTTCTCTCATTCTTTCTTTCATTTTTAACTGTGATGAATTTAACATGTTGAAGATCATGAAATCCAATCGAACATGAAAAGCTTGCCCACAACAGCCATACTTTCCAGGTTTGTTAACTCAGTCGAGTAACTTTCCCAAAGTGTTTGAAATGCAGCCATGTGCGATAAGTGCAGCTGCACTTCCTTCTGCAATCTGATGACCATGGCTGCACCGCCACGCTTCTGCACTTTCCATTTCCTGTCAGAGTCAGCCTACTTTCCCACCAGTCGTGAAAAAAACCCTTCGAGTCTGGATCAGTGAGGCACTTTCCCACAGATGAGATGATTGTAACCATTCATTCTCAGTTAGAGTTCATCAAGACACCACTTTCATGCAACACGTGAGTTTGTCAAGTGTGCATGCTGCTCTGGATGTTGGCTCAGTTTGTCATCACTAATATGTTCCATTTCATTTCTATGTGAGGAAGAGCCTGCTGCTGTTTGACCGATGTGGAGTTTAGAAGGCTGATATTCATATTCCAGGACAAATGCCAACACTTTTTTTTCTTATAGGTTGTAATAGCTTTCACTTTGACACTGTGCACAGATACAATGAAAGTCATTTCATGGAGATAAGGAATAAATTATGACAGGGTCAAGGACTGCCTTACTTTTTCTGGAGCCCTCATCGGCAGATAGTTTTCTTTGTTGACAGGAAGATGGTTTTGTTATCATGTGACTTGGGTGTAGATCTTCTGATAGCCGGTGGTTGTGTAAGGGGGGGGGGGGTGATGGTAACTCCTGCCTCTGTTCAAAGATGTGAATGTCCTCCATGACTTTTCATTGGCTGTCCACTGACTCCTGGTGTATGACCTTTGACCCATGTCTGATAAATGCTACATCTGCTTTCTGTTTCGTGTGTAGATGTTCAAACTTGCCCGTCAAAGTTTGCAAAGGTGCTTGGTGGCAAAGATAAAAATCTGCTATGGATTTAAGACCTGTTTTTTTTTTGGTCACAGAATTGACCAATGGCACGATTTGTACCTTGTAATAAGGCAGTGGTTCCCAAAATGGGGGCTGGGCCCCTCTGAGTGGGGCACAGAGCCACTGCAGGGGGGTGCGGAAGATCAGGGGAGACATAAAGAGTTGAATGAATAAACAAAATAAACAAAGTTGAATGAATATGATCTATGTGGAGGAAATAAACAAGCAAGTGTTTCCTGATTCTATCCTGATGACCTTTATTTAACTAAAATTCAACATTTGAATTCCTCTTTTGAATTCTATCTTAAAGTTTTATTCCTTTTGTGTTGCACACACATTGAACATATATACAGATAATTAAAGTCAGAGTTATGCCATCTTCATATAAAAAGTTCCACATGTGGGAAACATTTTCTATCAACTTTGACTGTTGTGCATGAAGCATCACTGATGTAACAGAGTCCTCCTCCACGTGTCCTACTGCAGTCTTGCATTCTGCATCCTGTCTGCTCAGACTACGATCTGCATGTAAAGTATAACAGTGTGATCCAAGACATGGTGGAGCAGGTCTCTCTCTGTGTGGACACAACAGGAGTAACCTTAAAACCAAGCAGGGTTAGCATGGCTCAAATCTTTGCCCATCTTCACTATGCAGCTTTGTTTTCAAATGCCTACAAGTGTTTTTCTGTTATAACTGATACATGTTTCAGTAATTACAGTGAAAAAAATAACAGATTAAAAGAGAAAGGTAGCGAAATTTGAAGGCCCCAACACCTACATGTGCAGCCATTGCCTTGTCGTGCTAATAATAAAACACAGTCTCCTGGATGAAAGTTCTCTTTGCCTCATCCATCCACCCCACTGCCTGGTGGACTTGCTTTTTAGACTACACCACCTGACTTTGATATCACATCAAAACGTAACACTAGAGAGGTGCCTCCAGAAATTATGCTACAGGAGTTCCTGCAGCGTCTGAGTTTGAAGCATAGGGGTACTGACCAATCTGCTATATTTGACAGGTTGAGTGAGAACAGGCTGTATGTGTCCATAAAGTCCATGAGCACTATCTAGATGATTCAAAGCGCATGGCCTAAAGTTAATGGTGCAAGTGCATATTGGCCATGTCCAACTCCAATTTAAATTAAACATTTAAATGGTGCATAATCTGGGCACAAAGTAAGGTGCGAGGTGCACAGTGGTTGTATTACCATGAATAAACACAATCAGAGTGTCTCCCATTACCTTTAAAAGCCAAGGATATCTGGACCTGGTGCACTGCTAAGTAAATGGCACATTTGGCAAGTGGAGAAGCAAACAGTTTTCTGAGGAAACATATCTATTCATGCATAAACTCAAGGGATGCTGGAATGACCCACTTGCCAAGAAATGCTGCACAGCATTGACAGAATGTTGAGTGCATATGGACAGCTGGAATTAGTCTCCAAATCATCTGACAGGAGATCACAGATGTCTCTTCCAGCCTGGCACGATAACTTAAGTTTACAGCGGCATCCGTCTTCACTGAGGGACAGGTATGTGGTTCTTTGCCAGTTTACCTTCTGCCACCTACCAATCCTCTGTCCCATCCACAACTCCATTTGACTGCATATGAGCAAATGCACTGATATTTAACTGAGAAGTGCTGCTGCATGTTTCTGTATGTGGAACAAGAGTGTACATGACTTGTCAACCTGCCTATGTATGGGTGCTGGGTGGGAAAATGACAACTGCATCAGTTGGACACTTGCAAATACAGTTGTGCTGCACAGTGCACCAGTTTGTGCTGGATGTAAGATAGTCAGAGTTGTGCATGAATACATTAAAAAAGCAGCATTGATTGAACATGCTCATATTTGAGGTGAACAGTGAACTGAACGGATCAGTTTGCAATCATTGAATGTAAGCATGAGTGATGTGCAATAACGGTAGTGCTTGAGATCTGAGTCCAAACCTGATGGGACTCGATGGGTTTGGGTCTGGTTGAGCCTTATTTCTCACATATTTCATGGGCTCACATCAGGTTCAGGCTGTACTATATTTAATTATTTATTTATTTTAATTTTTCGCCCCAATTTAGTTGTTGCCAATTCCAATTCCCCCTATGTATTGTCCCTGTCACTGAAACCTCCTACTGTTTGGTGCACAGAGGGAAGCTTGTTAAGAAAAATATTGAGCTGTAAATGGGTTCAGGCTGAAATATGCTAATGAGGTCTGGTTCAGGCCAGTTTCTGACAGAATTTCGTCGACATCAGGCCTCAACAGGCTCAACTTTTCAGGCTTAATTAAAGCGCTAGATTACGGTGCTCATATTGTCAGCTGATAAAAACAGAACTGTGATTGGAACAGAGAAAGAGGCGTGCCAGTATGGACAGAAATGTCGATGTGGTATAAAAACTTTGGTTGATCATGTAGCATGAAGTGTGTGTGAACTACACTGAAGACTGGAGTTTGTGTTACAATGAGAAAGGGACAGATATATCTGCATCGTATTCACTCGTCTCTTCTATGGTGCATTCAATTTGAACTGTAAAAGTCGGAATTTTGACTTGCCAGTTGAAAATTCCAACAGGATGTGGTGTTCAAGCTTGCTGTCTGCTGTAGTGTAAAATTCTAAAATTGCTGTAAATTGTTGTTAATAACTACAGATATAAGTAATCCTGGACATTCAATATTCATGTTTTAATACAAAAACGTGAATATTGGCCACCATTTAGTAAGATTTCATTATATAGGCTCCAGTGTCCCTGGCAGGGGGAAGTTCTATCTAAAATAAATTTAAAGAAAAAAAAATGGAAGAAATGAAAGTGAACTAGTTCATTTTAATCATCTGTGAACTGAACTTTGAGCTAGCTCTTTTTAAGTGTGAACTTGCACAACATGGAAGATAGGGCCCCCTGAGTCTGCAAGTTTTTAGAAGTCAGTAATCTGCTAAATAAGTAATAATAATCAATTCTGGCTGACTGTAGTCAGGTAGTCAGGAAAGAAGTCATATGGCTTTAAAAAAGTTCCACTTCAGCAAACCAGTTCATCGGTCAACCCTGCAGCCTCATCCACCACATTCTGGCTTCTTGCTGACTGCTTCTGTTCGGCAAGCAGTATTAATTAGCAGTTTTTCAGGATGGGATTACTAGCGTATTCTTTTCAGACTCAAACTCCTTCTGTTCCAGTATAAATCTTATAGCTCATCTCTCTATGATCTCCTCATTACCATTCAGCTGCTCGCACAGCTTCTCTCAGCTCAGATATGTCCCCTCTCACAAGCCAGTCCAACTGCCTCAGGGTGTTCCATTTGATACCCGCCAGCAGTCACCCATGGGTGTCCTTGTCTCCCCTCATAAAGCCTCTCCTGGCATCTTCTCACCTTATGTGAATGCAACTCTGAGCAGAGTGGACAGGAAAGAGCCGGAGGGCCTGATGTCTGTGTGATTGTCTGCTCAGCTCCTTTCATACACGATTAGTGTAAAATCCTTCATTACACAGAAAAATGATTAGGTTACCCTCCGGGAGCCGGGAGTGTGTGTTAGAGCTTGAAATCAGTGTGTTTGATTCAAGTGCATGATGTGATGTGACACATGATAGTGTGCCAGGAGGTGCTGAGGTGAGGGTGTGGCAGGGGAAGACAACTATGAGAAAAAGGGGCAAGAAAAGTTGAAAAGGAGGAAGCAGAGGACAAAGACATTGAGAGATAAAGGGAGAGCAGGCAATAGACTGAGAAGAGGAAGGAGAGGTGGTGGAGGGAAGAGAGGATGTGGAAATGAAGGTGGATGATGGAGAGAGGAGCAGACAGGTGATACAGGATGAAGAACAGGGTGCACTGAGTCCAACATTTGCGTAGGAATCTTGTGGTTGTCAGTGAAAGAAAAACAAATTATCAGTCTGATGAGATGTGTAATTTGCAACAGGACACACGTGTTTAAAGAAGACGGTGGTTTGATTCAGGAGGGTGGCTGTTAAATGAAAGGAGATATGCGGACCTCATGCTGGGACTTGATCCTGGTTTTATCTGATGCTGGAGGGAGGTTGTGAGCTGCTCTGTGTCTGTTTGACATACAGCTACACTCACTGAAGACTGCACAATATTAACAATGAAATCAAACTTTTTACTTATTGATCACGATAGTCCAAACGTGTGGTTCTCAACAATTTTGTACAAAGTTATGAGCAGAGAAAAAAAATTTGAGAATTTAAGAATTTGAACTTGAGTTCCACAGCTGAGGGGTCCAGATCGAAAAGGCCCAGTTGCTCAGGGACAAGTTGAGATTTGGGAACCAATACTAAGGCCCAGTCAGAGAATCTGAAGCAAGTGAGCAGGCTCAAAGGATGTCTGAAGATCACAGATACACTACAGGCAGGAGCCTGATCATTTAAGATTTTAAAACAAGCAGCAAAGGTCTTAAAATCTTAAATCTTTTAAGTGTTATCCCAGGGTCAACTCTTAGTCTTAGGCTAAGGATATCCCTGGGCTAATAGTCGACGTGGGATTTATTTATTTATTTATTAGATCCCCATTAGCTGCTGAACTTAACAGCAGCTACTCTTCCTGGGGTCTCACCAATTTCATCAACTGAAAAAGCAGCAAACATTAAATACATTTACATTATTTCACATTCATACTCACACATACACATGACACAGACACCAGCTCAACACTTAAAACAAATAATACTGTTGCTCTACCTGCTGACAATTCATTTCAAAAGCACTTTTAAGGATCACTTGACAATGCATTTTCTAAGTTACCATAATAGTAAAAGAAAGCAAATAGCTCAGTTTTGCATCTCCAACCACATGTATAAAGCACAACATATAAGCGCTAAAAAAAAATAGTAGTCATCATAATTGTTGGGTAAATAAAAACAATTTCAGCTTTTTCTTAAAACTCATAACATTACTCTCTGAGACCAGAAAAAAAGGTAAATCATTCCATGCCAGCATTGCTCTGTAATGCATTGTTTTCTGTTTAAGATTAGTTCTACATCGGGGCAACACAAACCGACCCTCTGACGACTGTCGAGTGAAATGATGATGAGTATCTGAAAAAAATTCTAAGGTCCTATACAATATTTCTGGTGTCTTTGTTGTTATGATGTTTTTGATAAGACATATTAGTGAATATTGCACCCTACATCTGACACTTAACCAAGATAAACGATCATTCATTAATCTTATATTTGTTTGATATGGGCATTGTAGGATTAAACGGGCTGCTTTATTTTGGGCCACTTGCAACCTATTCAAATTAGTTCCTGTTGTAC
>JAJHUR010139794.1:0-10574 GCA_027495735.1 Lutjanus campechanus
GATGTTTCCTGTTTTAACAAAGATGTAATAGATAAATCATTGAATCTTGTGAAGACTTTGTGTAAATGACATTTACTTTGCTCCTTCAACAACAGAGGCTGAACAGGAAGAAACATTCAGTGATGTTGAGATGAGAGAAACTTCAGTCCAGGTAACTAAACCACTCAACCTGTAATATGAATGACACAATACTATCATTACAGTAGAAAGTAGAAACAACACACACTACATTATTTTCTTCATTCATCAACAACAAAAACTGCTTTCTGTCTTTGTGTGTCTGTCTCTCCATCCACAGCCAGAGGTCACACACTGAGAGTGATGTGGATGAGATGTAACGTTCTGTGGTTTCCATCAAGCAACAAAGTGTAGAAGATGTTGACTTTAAGAGACCCTGTGCAGCCTGACACTGTTCACACACTCTTACTGTCATTTTTACAATCATTCTTCTTCCATTGTCATGTTCCTTCTGTCCTCCAGTGTGCTGTTGTGTGTTCTGCTCTTCTTGTTTGGTTGTGCAGTAAATGTTGTTATAATTGCACTTGTTCATTTTGAGCTATTACACCTTCACTCTACTTTTTTATATATCTGATATTTTGAGAACATTTTGATCATAATACTTGATTTTATTTTTTACTTGCTTACTTAGATACTTTTACTTCAGTAAGGTTTTGAATGCAGGATGTTTAGTCCAGTTATTTATCTAATTGTTATCTAATAGTAATTGTTACATATTGCATCATATTTACTGTCATTACTATTCCCACATGTATATACAGTACACCATCCCACAATGTCATTTATAATGTGTAGTAGAGTGCAGCATATTTATTTCTCTTAACTTGATCTATACTTCTTATTCTTAACTCCTACTGTACTTTACTATTCTTATCTTATTCTTACATTTTATTACTAATTTGAATCATTTTCTTCTTTATACATAATTCTTGGATTTAACTGTTTTAACCTTTTCAGTTTGTCTCTTTAAAGTTTTGATCTTTTCTTGTTCTACTGTCCTGTATCAACAAGTCAAATCCTGTGTACTAAAATGTAGTAAATGTACTTTGTACATTTGGTGAATAAAGTGATTGTGATTCTGCTTCTGATCATCTCTGTCAGTCTCATTCATGATGTATTGTGATCTGCTGTGTCAGCAAACCTCCAGCAGGTGTCAGTGTTGCTGTGTGGACAGCATGAATGCATGCAGAGAGACAGGGAAGTGTCAGCTGACAATCTGTTGAGGAAAGAGATGCTACTGACAAAATAAATGATTTTTATCTTTTACAGATGACCTCGTGATACTTGTTGCATCTACTCAACAAGTTGTGACTAAAATTTGAATCAAAGTAAATAAAATTAAATGATGGATGATATTTTAGTGTATAAGTGAAATATTTCACCTGTTGGTGGCGCTAGACGAAAAGTAAAGGGATGACAAAAAATCATGATTGTCTGGTCACGGTGGATTTCTGCAGCAGATTTCATGACAATCCAGTCTTTGTTGATAGATTTTATTACTACTGACTGTAACCAGCTAACAGAGAACTTTGATCCTGTTTACAAAGACAAAATGAAAGATGTCAAGTTTATATTTGTGGAAGCAGAAGTGTTGGAGAAATGTAAAAATACAGACATGAACAAGCTGGCAGCTGTTAGCTTTTCTTTTGCAGTGATGTAGTCAGGGTTCAAATGGGGAGCCCTACTTTCTGGTGCACACAGCTTCTTAAACACACCACACATGGAAGTGACTGGATGACTGAAAATCATGTTACTGTTACTATTACAGATAGTTAATACTGTCAATAACATTTCATAGAGTCTAAATAACAAGAATATCAGGCTACGCTTTCAAAATCAAAGAATGCATTTATTAATCAGAGAAACAAAAAAAAAAACAAGAAAAAAAATCAAAAAATCAGCAGAGACACAAGCAACATTTTTCTGATTCTCATACACACATTCATGAATATATCAACATCATAATCTGATCTTTGTCAATGTAAACTAATGTGGAGATTTCTTAAATCATAATTAACTCACATTTGTTTTTACACAGGAGGACTTGATAAAGTCTCTCTCTCACACACACTCTCTCCTCATTGGCTGTCCCTTCACTTCCCTGTTGTTTCTCTTCTGTCTGTGGATTGTTATAATCAGGAGAAAGTGGAATCAGGGCCGAAAGTTCACTTTGTAACAACAGAAAGCAAACAGGAACCAAAGTAAGTAACATGTTCATCCATCAGTCACCTCTGCTCCATGTCAGAACCACGGACAGCGCAGCAGTCAGGGTGTCACACACAAGATAATGTACAAATAAACACACAACATTGCCATATTACTATTTATTTCTATGTAAACTCCTTCACTTGGGGCAGCAACTCACTCCCAACCAGGAGGGAGCAATCCCATTTTCAAGCAAAAAGTCATTGTCTCAGATTTGGAAGAACTGACTCTCACCTTGACTGCTTCACATGTGGCTGCAAACCAGCCCAGTGTGTGGTGAATGTAACAGCCTGATGAAGACAACAGACAATCACATCATCTGCAAAAAGTAAAGATGCAATTGTGAAGTTCCCCAAACTGGACAGTCTCCTTACCTCGGTTGAACCTTCAGATCATGCCTATGAAAATTACAAACAGGATCAGAGACAAGAGGAAACAATGAGGACATTTCACTTTGTGCCAAGGATACAAACACTGCTCTGACTTTGGTTATACAAGGACCTGATGGCTCATAGCAGCTGCCCTCGTACCCCATACTACCACAGTACCCCCTACAGTGTCCCCTACAAGACATAAATCCGCAAAACACATGTAGACTGTGACTCCAGCAACCCTGCAAGTGTAAAGAGCTGGTCCACTGTTCCACAGCCAGGACAGAATCTGCATTGTTCCTCGTGAATCTGGGGTTTGACGATCGGTCAGATCTCCTTCACTCTGGAGTAAAATTTCTCAGGGAGGCTGAGCAGTGTGATACACCAATAATTGGAGCAACCTCTTTTTGAAAATGAGAACTACAACCCCAGTCTGCCAGACAGCCCAAGACTGCCCAACAATGTCCAGAATCTTCAGCATCTCAGGACACATCTCACCTACAACCACCATGTTGCAGAGGAGCTGTTTGACAACTTCAGAGAACTCTGCCAGGGACAAGTCAAGTCTTCAGGCTCTGTTTCCTCCAGAGAGGATGTGTTGGTCGGCTTGAGCGGGTCCTCAAAGTGCTCTTTCCACTGCTTGATAATATCCCCAGACCAGGTCCACAGTGTTCCTCCCAGGCTAAACACAGCCTGGGCCAAGCCCCGCTCTCCCTCACTCAGTCATCAAACAGTTTGTCAGAACTTTATTGAGGCCAATCAAAATCTTTCTCCATAGCCTCCCCAAACTCTTCCCACACCCGGGTTTTTTGTTTCAGTGGCTACTGAAGCTGCAGTGAAAGGCCTCCTTCTTCATCTTGGCTTTCTTCACAGCTGGTGTCCACCTGCTGGTTCTTAGGATGCTCCCATGAAGGCACCGACAACCTTGGGACCACAGCTCATCATGGCTGCCTGTACAGTGGAGGCCCTGAACATGGTCCACTCTGATTCTGTCACAGGGTGGTGGTGATGGTGTGTATGTGTCGGAGGGTGTGTGTGGCTGGTCCTGGTGGCAGCGCTATACCTGGGTGAGGCTCTCTGGGCTTTCGTGGCATTTCTTTAAATGACCTGGAAAGACAATGTGGGTGTGGGCAGTGATTGGTGATTGGTGCACTTCACCCCTCCTTCAGTTAAGTCTCACTAACATATTGCACCCCCTTGAATTGTTGGATGTGAGGAGCAGCGTTGGTTTCTGCAGTGGCTTGGAGGCATCAGGATTTAAAGCAGCTATAAGCTAAATTGGGAGGGAGAGCCTTTTATATTATTTACTGCCTGCTTTTAGTTGTTTGTTCTTTTTAACTTGATTGTGTGTTTTATTTGGATTGCAGTATTTTAAGAAATATTTTGGCTCCTCCCATAGCTTTTATAGCTTAATTTCACCCTGCTTTTATGAGCTCTTGATGTACTGAGAGGTAGACAAATCTGCTGATGTCCTCCTCTGCCTCCACTAGCCAAAGGAGCCCCCAAACAGCAAGGGACTGGAGACCGGCGTGGGCTACGGCGGGAGACTAGAAAAAGGACTGCTTCACCTGGGCTAGGCCCTGCATGGACCCTTTTTAAAGAGACTGGCACTTGCTGACATTTTATTCTGGCTCAAAGACTTTTATTGAAAGTCAATTATTGAAATCTCTCATTAAAAGTCACACTCCTTAGACAATGACAATTCCAAGTCCCCCAGCCTCACCAGCACACATGAGAAATACTTCAGGAGGTAAAGACCTCAAGGACCGGGGCCTTTGCAAAAGGTTCCCTGTTCACCCTCACTACATGTCTGTTATCTGGTCTGTCCAGCAGCCTCCCCCACCATCTGATGCAACTCACATCAGCTGACAGCTCTGCTCCTCCACCTGTTAAAGGTCCAGTGTGTAAAATTTAGGGGGATTTCATTGTATGAAATGGAACATAATGAGTGAATTAGCGAGTACGTTTGTTTGTGTTATGTTGTCATTACTTTAGAATGAGCCTCTTCCATGGAGTCTGCTTCACACCTCCATGTTTCAACAGTAACCCAGATCAGAAAAACCAAACACAGGCTCTAGATAACAGCAGCCTTTTGCATTTAGCGTGAGTTTCATGGCTTGGACGGGGAACAATCCTACACACTGGTCCTTTAAACCAGGATTACAACATCAACATAATACAAAAATAAAACACCCAACAAAAACTTTACATCAAAAGAATAACAACAGCACAGACAAGACATGTTGGAAATAAAAGAGTGTGCTAGAATGAATAAAAAAACTTTTACACTCAGACTATTTTTTATTTTTTATTAAGTGAGGCAGCTGTGAGATGAGACAGGAAAAAATAGAGACAGTCTGTTGTCTTCACCCAACAGTTAGTTTTAAGAACATAAGCATCATGCAGCCCTGTTATAACTCTCACGACCATTTACTCAGTCTTGTGTGGAAGCTTTTAAGAAATAAAACAAACCCATAAAAATGGACAATGTGGCCCCGGTCACATTAAAGCAGTACTAAAGAACTTTCAGTTTTGGTCGATTTTGGCGGCGCCAGTGGACAAAAGCGGTAGTGTTTTGCCTGAAGGAAGACCGCATTTCCCATGAGGACCAGCGCATAGCATCGTAAAATCCTGATCTCCCGGTCGCCTGCAGTTGGATTGAACTACATTTCTGTTTCCAGTGGCTGTGTGAAGGATGAATAGCGATGAGGTAATGAATCTAATTGTGGCGAAACAATGTCATATGACGATGTTGAAAATAAGAAACGTTTAACTTTGGTTTTGTACCGTATTCCCCCCCTCACCCGACTCGTCAGCGACTGACGTGCTGACGAGTTTAGAGCCTTGAAACAGATAAATAAAATGTTAGGCTATGTTTGATAATTTCACAGTAAAAACACGTACAGATCCCGGCAGGAAGGTGCCACATTGCCTGAATATCAACCCTGCACAATTCGCACGAATATACAGTCTCTCAGGGAAATTTAGTCTCTCAGGGAAAGTACTACTATTCATTCTAAACAGTTTCTTCACATTGTATTGTTTCCTCTACTGTTATAATTATATTATTAGGATTCTATATGGAGAATTATACATACATTTATTACTAAAATTACTCTATGCGAGTCTGTTATTCTCACTGTCATTTTTGAATTACTAAAAGCCAAGACGAATTCCTGTATTTGGCAATAAAGTTCAACATTTGTAACAACATTTCTGTCTGTTGTTTTATCAGGAATTTACTGTCCCGGACACGACCTCCACCTCTTCTGATTTTGAGCTCCTACACACCAGTGCTGGCAGAGGCAGGGGCAAAGTGTACTGTAAATAGTTTTGACATTTTACCTAGAGAAAAAAGAAAAACATTTCCAGGCACATGCACAGTATTACGCAAGAAATATGAAAAAGAGTGGCATAAATGCAATGTGCATTTTTGCAATGACAGGATATGTGTATGATTTGAATGAATAAATAACACAGCAACACTGTATTACAGTAGTAGTAAATGAACGACAATGACAGTTGAAAAAAATTACTGTGAATAAAAAAACAAAAGGGGAGTGTGATGCAAGTACATGGATAAATAGAGCAGGATAAAAATATACTATAACAGTTAAAATAAGAAACACTGAATAATCTGTGTGACAATGTTAGAAGTTACTGAGAATAATTACAATGAGTGCAGTAGCAGCAGACAGTGTGGGTGGGGGTCCAGGTAAAGCTGTGATTATGTGTCTGTAGTTAGCCAGTCAGTTATATGTATGCATGTGCATTTATGTAAACAGACAGGGCAGGATCCTCAGCGTTCACTTTGGGGAACACCTTCACCACGTTTCACATGCGTCCTAACTAGCTCAGCTGTTGGGGGCGGCTGTACTGAGGCCAGAACCCCTAAATTCCGGGGGTCATCTGACCTAAGGGTCTGTCTCTTGGGAAGGCCACCTCCACTTTGCAGCCTCTTCCGAAGAATGCCCCTCTGCAGGTCTGGAATGTAGGAGTAATCCTTCTTTTCCTTTACTGTGTAGACACTCCAGGATTTAAACTTCTTATTGTAGTATCGTCTGTAGCTGAAAGGAAGCACAAATACTAGAACACTCTTGTTTTACAACTATCAGGCAAACACAATGAGATTCCATTCAGGAGTTGTCCTTAGATATGCTAACAACTTACATCTTGTGTCCATCTTTGTTTCGTGCTGGGGCGCGGCCATTGTGACAGTTGTAGTCTATCGCAGCAAGCAGAGTCCGCGTGCGATACACTGCTGGAGTGTAGGAGAACCGCTTCCCTGCATACATGAGTATGTGATTCTGGAAGTTTTCCAGATCCGATGTCGTCCTGTAGAGTATGAGAACAAACATATACAAATCATTGTATACAGACCAGAGTACAATTTATTAGACAGATATTGACATTTGATATAAAATCAAAAGTTATACCAGCTTTAGCATTTTCATTATAATGTTTCTAGTCAAACACACTGACATTAGTGTTGATAAAAGGAAAAGTGCATACCTGAAGTTGATGAACTTCCTTACATTCTTCAACCATCGCTTGTCGAGGATGATGAGCCTGGTGAGCTGCTGAACCTGTAATCACACATCTAATTGTGAGATGGATAAAATTCCATGCAAAGCAACATAAACACCCCCTGAAAATAGATTAGAATTACCTTGTTTTATCCATGGTTTTTCCTGGGTACCATCACCCAGTGGCTCATGTTCACAAGATCCAGTGGCCCATGTGTGCTGGTTCCGAACGTGATGTATTACAGCATGCCACTTCATCTACAGAATTAGGAATCATGTGTGAACTTGTGTGATCTCACTTGCCTTCTCTAAACAATGAAAACAAGTTTTAGTTTACATCATAAATTTACTTCCTACAGACATACCTTGAACTGCTCTACAGAGGATGCTTGCTTAGCACAGTACCAGAAATGGTTAACAATGTCTCTGATCCAAGGCAAGATTTCAGACTGGTCCCTCACTGTACCAGCCTGAAACAAGGATGTGCTATTGTTAGAAAGTCACCATAGAAATGCTGCTGCTTTTCTGCAAGGTATGAAAATGTAGAAATCACGTCACTAAAAAATAATTCATAATGCAATAAAATTGCTTACCCGTCTGAGCTTCTTCCCCAGATTTTTAGCGGCATGCCAAATATCAAGGGAATGTTGTAGATGCCATGCCTTGTATTTCCCGTGTTCCAGATCTGTGGAAAAAGAACCCTTTTGAGTAACAAATACATCGATCTGAACATCCAGAATATGAATATTACAGCCATTTTCCTTACCCAGTAAAGCTGTAATTTGTGGGTGGGCATCGGTGACCACTTCTGTTACATGTATCTCCGGCAGAAGTGCATCCATTGTTTGGATGAAACACTCCTTCTCCATGATCACAGAGTTTCTGTTTGTTTCACGTTTATCCACAGATACAATGTGCACAATGTCTCTAGATTCCTGTTCTATTGTTGTGTAGGTGCAATACTGTGCACAGTGGCCTGCAGAATGCAAACCATAGTGGTCAATATGTGAACTGTGCAAATCAAAATCTCCCACTCACACACATATACATACACACATACCTGGAGAGTCCATTCTGCCATCACCTTGTGAGAAGACAAAGCAAAAACAAACATTACAAAGGTAACATAACATGGTATTTATCAGTAATATCAAATGGCAGAAATTTCAATAGCATATAACTGGCATTTCGGTAATATTCACTGACTTGTTATAGATAAAAATCACAGGTGACCTAGGTACCAAAACAAGGTCTCACCAAGAACAACAACCTCATCCTTCTCACGCAAATGGGTCAGAAAACCATCTCGGATTTTCTGCCAGAACTCATCAACTGGTTCGATGCAGTAGCTGTCCTGGATTTTGAAGAATGTAGGCTCTGCCACCATCCCCATTTACATGAAGTGGAAGAGAAATGCCACTTTCCTGTAATTGTTCCCCGATAACAGAATGTTTGTGGAGAGCATGAAGTCCCCCCCTTGCATCCCATACTTCAAAAGGGGCTGTGAATTCCACCTCCAGAGAATGTGTCCAAAGGGGCAAAGCTGCAATCAATAAAATAAATAAATAAATAAATAGATAACAACAAAATGCAAAACACAGTATCGCCCCAACAGACAAACAGAGTGAAACAAACACACACAATTATTGTTGGCCTACCCATTCCAAAACAACGCCAGTTCCCCGGGGCTTCATTTCAACATGAAATGGTGGTCTTCCTGGGCATTTTACACCAGTTAGTCTGTCACAGTAGTTACATGCTTCCATAGGAAACTGCAGAGAAGAGATAAGCATCTTCAGGTTGTCTAGATAGGTGATGCAGGCCCTCTTCCCAATCAGGTCATCTTCATTTAAAACTTTTAAGTTGTCAGGCAAGTCTGTTATTTCATCGTCTGTGGGGTTGGGGATGGCTACATCTAGCACAGTCTCTTCCATACTTATTTCCTGAAGCTGCTCGATGTTCGCAGCCTCTGATGCCACACCACCAACGCTACATAAAAAGGGAAAAATATAAAAATCTTACACATTTGCTTACCAATACTAATACAACCATATAAGATGATGAATGAGATGAATACAACATACCGTAGTTGCAGAAAAGGAAGATATTCCTCATCGGAGCTGTCTCCATCCTCACAGAATCTCGGGTCTGTCCAGTTCTCGTCCATTTCAATACTGCACATAACCACACATATCCATAAGCAGGAAAGAAATATCAACAACACAAAATGCAATCCAATTCATTATAAAGACTTACATGCTGTTCCTTGGATCATTGACTGCATCCTCATCTGGAGAGTCATGCCGCTCTTCTTCCTCCATAACACTCAGAGAATGCATGCTGCAGATAGAGTAGATTGTAAGTAAACTATAGTCAAAATAGAAAAAAAGACATATTTGCATTTAGTCAACATTTCTTCAAGCAATCAACATTCAGTCACAGTGAGATCAAAAACTGTGATGCACTGTTTGTGGCAGGAGTCACTTCCCTACTGTCCTGCACCACTCTGCATACTGTTCCATGTGAGTCCTGTGCAATGTGCCTATGCCCGTGAGCAAACAGCACGGGACCTTTGGTGAATGGCGCAACACAGTATGTCAGTGTTGTGAAACAGTAGGCAAATGTTGCCGGACAGATGACCAGGGTCTCACACCATCAACCAAAAGTACTACAGCTTTCATTTACAGAAACTCACTTGGCCTCTAATACACCAACTTCTTCTGCCTCAGAGCCTTCTTCCAGCATTTGGACACCCTCTATCGGTTCTCCCCTGAGTCAAAACAGAAAATAGGACATGTTGAAAAATACTAAACGTTGCCCAAAACAAACAAATGCAGGCCCTGGGAAACACAAAGTACCTAACATGGTCCGACTCTTCTGTAAGGCTGGAAACTATAGGCTGTAGCGGTTGGAGGTGTTGCTTGTGGGGAGTAGAAGTTACTTTCTTCTTTTGATAGCTGTAGAGAAATAACATGTAAGAAATTTATATGGATCAAGAGTAATGCAAGAGAAACACAAAAGTATACACACTGGAAATGAAGGCACTATATAAACATCACACAATATAATAAAATGCATCTTCTATGTTATACTAGAGAATTATCAGGTAAGAATAACAATAATTAGCAATGCAACATCAAATATAAAAAGACAATAACATGAAAAAAATAAATATGGAACACCGTACACCTTACACAACACAATGGCCAATAGACACATAATAACAAAAATATCTTGTTATCAGACTGACTTCAAGATGTCAAGTTTACTGGCTAACTGAGATTGTAACCTTCAAAGTTAGGTGCTTGGTGCTACTGAAGTGAGCTACACACAGACCCTTCAGGACTGACTAAATAAACGCTACATGTAGAATT
Source organism: Lutjanus campechanus (assembly GCA_027495735.1). Lineage (NCBI taxonomy): Eukaryota > Metazoa > Chordata > Actinopteri > Lutjaniformes > Lutjanidae > Lutjanus > Lutjanus campechanus. The sequence continues at coordinate 10,495 of JAJHUR010139794.1, forward strand.
TTAAACATGCAACAATCCCTGTAATTTTAGCTACACTCAGCGCAAGGTGCTATTGATAAGCAGGACTATGAAGAGTCATA
>JAJHUR010139795.1:1380-12155 GCA_027495735.1 Lutjanus campechanus
TAATGTGCGATTAATCGCGAGTTAACTATGACATTCATGAGATTAATCGCGATTAAATATTTTAATCGATTGACAGCACTAGTTTTCTGATTTGCCGTTGTGTTTTCTCTTATTGTGTTGTGTTTTCTCTCTTTGTGTTGTGTTTTCTCTTTTGTCGTTGTGTTTTCTCTTTTTGTGTTGTGTTTTCTGATTTGCCGTTGTGTTTTGCACCTCAGGGCCACCGTATCTTTCTGATAGCCTATACACCAATCAGGCATAACATTATGACCACTGACAGGTGAAGTGAATAACACCGATTAACACTGATCTGACTGCACTTTCCTCTCACTCCTCACCCGCCTTAGTGCACTCATGGTACAGCTGCGTGGGTGTGTACTGTGCCGAGAGCTCGCCATGCTGTCACTCTTTTTTCTGCAACACTGTTTTCCTGTGAAACTCCAACAGTGTTGTGCGGACTAAGAAATAAACCCGACCTTCAATCAGCATGAGGGTCAGTAGATACTGTAATGAATATTCATTTTTGGGTGAACTATCCCTTTAAGGTGCAGAATTAAGTAGAAATAAAGCGGGTAATATTTTCAGTAGACAAATGTATCAACACCCCCCCTCACACACACACACACACACACACACACACGCACGCACACACACATTCTTTTAAATGGTGAACTGCGGAGTGTGACCATGTGACCTCATGCAACAGGATACTCAGCAGAAAGTGAAAGTAAAGTCAGTCACTTCAGGCTCCATTTTGACTTTATAGATCAGAACAGGAGGAAAACTGACGGATGCAGCAGCGTGAGTGTTTATCTAACTTTCTTATTCTACTGAATCAATGTTAGAATGAGCACAACTGATTCACTTGACTAGTTTTATTACACTGTACGCTGTGTGTGTGTGTGTGTGTGTGTGTGTGTGTGTGTGCCCTGTGTTTGTCCCTTGATCAAACTTGGCTATCTTGATTCTTATTATATTCTTGTGTGTTTATTTGGTTTAAGTGTGTTTTGTGAAGTTTGATCCTGACCCTAACTCTTTTAGGTCATAAAAGTTCTTCTGTAAGTCCGTTCGAGGATGGATATTTTTTTTAATCTTTTACTTTTTACGCTTATTGTGAACGTTGGAGTCTCCGGCACTGCCAAACAATAAAATAGGCGCGATATTATCTGATTCTATCTTTGGAAAGATATTTGGAAAGATATATCAGGAACGAAGAAAATAAAGGCGGCGTTCGTCAACACATCAGGAAGCAGCAGCGTGATTAGAATCAGTCCTCTGTCCTCGGTTATTCTTGTAAACGTTCAGTCTCTGAGGAATAAAACTGACGAGCTACAGTGTAGCACCTCTCCATTAGGCTACATCGTAAATGAAAGGTATTTTTCTTACAACAAAGTTGATATCATAGGGCCTTGTGTCATCTACAGGAACACCACCTGTTTCACTTATTTTCACTTTTAGAACCTCACCACCTTCTTTTTAAAGCAGGATGAGGTTGTTCAGCAAACAGTGAAGGATTTGTCAATATAAGTTGTGTTAAGATCCTCACTGTGTCCTTATCCTGTCAGATTTACAGCTTATCAAGAATGAAGTTTTAAAGCAAGTAGAGGATCAACTCGATCCTTTTCAGTTTGTATACGGTGTGGAGGATGCTGTCGTCAGCCAGACTCTTATTTATTGATTTCTCTTCAGCATTTAAAACCATACAGACATTCCTGCTTGCACAGAGGCTCGTCTGCAATTTTATACTTGATCTCAACCTGATTGGACTTTTTAACCAGTAGGTCACAGTGTGTGAGAATTAACAGTGTTCTCTCCAACCCGCTTCTTTACATCATGTACACCAATGAGTGCAGAAGTAACTATTGGAACAGACACGTCTTAAAGTTTGCTGATTCTTATTTTTAGTCTTCTTAAAGGAACAGAATCATGGTCCAAACAAATTTCCCTGAGGGGACAATAAAGATAACCTGACCTATTCTGAGCTCACAGCCAGTGTTCCTGTTTCACCTCTCAGACTGTCTCCAGAGCAGAAGATGAGTGTTGGTGTGATGGAAGAGAGGGACAGAGCAGAGTCTCCAGTGTCCAGCTGTCCATCTATGAGGAGTGACTGGTCCAAAGATAATAATCCATTCTTCAGTAATGAACCTGGACCCTCAGACACAAAGTAAGAGAACTGATGACTAACTCATTCAGTGTTGCTGTTAACGTAGAATAACAGAGTACAGAATGTTTGACATTATTGAATGAATCATTTTTATTATTATTATTATTATTGTTGTTGTTGTTGTTATTATTACTGTTGTTGTTGTTGTTGCTGGTGCTGCTGCTGGTGAAGAAAGTCAACAAATGAGACACATAGAGGGAGAGAAAGACAAGGCAGGACGAGCCTTGGTGTGTGTACAGCAGCAGAGGTGCAGCTGTAGCTAGACAAATATATCCAGACAAGACCTCCACTCACACACATACACACACATTTTTTGAAATGGAGAGGGGAGGAGCAAAACCAGTCATGTGACCAGGCTCATGAGAAGGGTACTCAGCAGAAAGTGAAAGTAAAGTCACTGTTCAGTTAACGATCAGAGCAGGAGGAAAACTGAAGGATGAGGCAGGGTGAATGTTTATTTAACATTCTTATCATTCTACCGCCAAAGTGTCTGAGTCACTTCTCTCCCTGTGGACTGTAGAGGATAGAGATGTTAGAATAAGCTCAACTGTTTGATTCAACTGTGGACACAAAGTTGTGACTAGTTTTATTATACTGTACATTGTGTGTGTGTGTGTGTGTGTGTGTGTGTTATGTTCTGTGTATGTTTGACTCTTGATCAGACTTGATGATCTGGACTCTTATATTCTGAGCTCACAGCCAGTGTTCCTGTTTCACCTCTCAGACTGTCTCCAGAGCAGAAGATGAGTGTTGGTATGATGGAAGAGAGGGACAGAGCAGAGTCTCCAGTGTCCAGCTGTCCATCTATGAGGAGTGACTGGTCCAAAGATAATAATCCATTCTTCAGTAATGAACCTGGACCCTCAGACACAAAGTAAGAGACCTCCACATTTCATCATCATCTCCAGAATGAACTGTTTGGTTTTTCTGCCAGTGGCTAGAAAACTCAACAAATTTACCACACAAAATATTTTTCAACCGGCCATAAAACTGTAGCTTCACAAAAGTGACCATTTTAATGACAACAATCTTCTTTTGATTTCTCAAATAATTTAAATTTCTTCTTAATAATTTTGAGGTATGGACCAGGACTAAAAAATTAAATGAGATATTACTGAAATCACAACAGGGCCAAATGTGATTTCCATATCACAGAAGCTTCAAGGTAAATAGGCATCTCTATTTGGAGCCAATAAACACATCTTTTTTTTTTTTTTTAAATAAGGTAGAATTATTTTTTCAGCATATATGCTTTATTATTTTCTAATACTGTGATATAATACCGTCACCACAAAAAACAAAAGAAATATGGTGATGTAAATTTTAGGACATATTGTCTGGCCCTAAGTCATGCTCAGTTTCAATATGGAGACAGCTCCTTACCAGCTCCCTGGGCTGTCCACTTGAATATTGCTCCATTAAGCAGCTGCTTTCTGTCGTGTCCTTCACTCTGTTCACACGCCGTGATGAACAACTGATATTCCAGGGAGTCTCCCTTGATCACTGGAGGCAGAGTAACTCTTCTTAGCTGCTTAGTTTGCATTTCAGCAACACCTTGCAAAGTCTCTGGTGTCTGTGTGTGTGGCTCAATAGTTGCAGCAGTTGATGTTTGAACGTTGTGTTGAACGTTGTGTTGAATATCGTTACTCGCTACTTGCCTGTCGTTGAGCAAGGGCTGCTTTGAACCCAAGGTGGAGCCACTAATTGATGGTCTGGATGAGATACGAAGCCCCTCAAACTCATCCAAGATCTTAATTTTTTTGCATCAGATGCTGCTAAAGCAGTTTGTGTCTCCAGCTCCTCTTTTTCTCTTTTTAGTTTAGCTCTCTGTTCCTCTAAATTCTGTCTCTGTTTTAGATGCTTGGACTAACAACGTAGCTCCTTCCAATTCTGCCTTCAGATGAGCAGATGAAGCAGAAGATGGTGCATGAATAGAATGTAAAGAGGCTACCTTAGAACCTGGCTTTAATGATGGGAACCACATGCTGGGTACACTGTAATGGACTGAACCGTGCGTTCCAGAAGTGGCTCTCCACCCCGCTTGAAATACGCACTGCTGTGTCAATCTGCACAGAGCAGATTGAGCGGGCAGGAGAAAAGAAACTATTTAACTATGTAACCTACTTATTCAAGAGAGAAGCACAAAAAGCAAGGAAAGAGGACCAAATCATCAAAATCTGAGCAAATAATCAGGCAAGCAAAATGCTCAGCTGCTGAACCACCTCTGAAACACTGCTGGTGGGGGCTGCAGCCATGTGGAGGATGGATCAAAACTGTGGTGCAGATATGCCATGCTCAGTGGAATCAACTGGTGACAGAAAGCTTAAATATATTAGCCTTATCATACTTACATCAACATGAATTTAATCAAATGATTTTAGCAGACCTTAATAAAATGTACTATTACCATATTCAATTAAATCAATTAATTTCATTTACATGAACTGTTAAAGTGATACTCCACTTTGTTAGAATAAGCCACTCAGTATGTACTCACCACTATGCTGATGTGATGATGGGTGAAGGTCTTCAGTTCACAAAACAATCCTGGAGTTTTAGGAGAAACAGGGTAGCAGCCTCATCCAGTACAATGGCAGTGAATGGTGACCACGGATATAACGTTAAAAATAGAACACAAAACAAACAAAATGTCTCCATCCTGCTTGTGTGGTGTAATCCAAGTGTCAGCACAGTGACCAATTTGACTCTTGATCAGACTTGATGATCTGGACTCTTATATTCTGAGCTCACAGCCAGTGTTCCTGTTTCACCTCTCAGACTGTCTCCAGAGCAGAAGATGAGTGTTGGTGTGATGGAAGAGAGGGACAGAGCAGAGTCTCCAGTGTCCAGCTGTCCATCTATGAGGAGTGACTGGTCCAAAGATAATAATCCATTCTTCAGTAATGAACCTGGACCCTCAGACACAAAGTAAGAGAACTGATGACTAACTCATTCAGTGTTGCTGGTATCAGCTACCTACCTTATGTATTATTGCTGACTGGATTGAACTCTCTCCTGAGGTCTGTCTGACTGGATGATTGGTGACCTCTAGGGTTGGATATCATGTTGGTTTTTTAAATGTTACCAGTGCCGGCATGATCTTTTGGTGCTGGTACAAAATGACATTCAACCACATTAAAGACAAATTTGAACTAATGCATACTTAAATATATCACAGCACCTCACAAACTTACATAATTCATTTATATAGTAAATAAAACCTAACTGAACTATATTAATTTACCACCAAATAACAGTTACACTACTTATAACAGCTAAATAAATGTTGATATATTATTTATATTTATATATTTATATTATTTTGCAGAAATATGATCATACTTATGAAACTGAGGAAAGGTTGCTGTAAAAGTAAAAATATATATAAATAAAAATAAAAGTCATTATGACATGTCTCATCTATCTGTTTTTTGGGGTCAGGGATGCCTACACTGCTTACTGTCCTATGTGTCCCCAAATGCTTACCCGCTTTACACACATTTGTTGGATGCCTTACCTGCTGTTGCTTCGAGTGAAATACAGCCACACTATGAAGAGTTGAATTGTGTTTATAGTGGCCATGAGCTTAGGGTGGTCTACCTGCTGCCAGAGCCATGTAGGGTAAGTGCTGCCATAACTAGTCACACTTGGTGATGTGTCTGTAACATCTGATCCAGAGGGCAGCTATTTCAATCGACTCCTCAGGTGTGTGGCACTGAAATGAAGCAGCCCATAATCTGGGTTGTGATTTGGTCCTGTAGGTACTGTATAGGTTTCGTTATCCAACCCTACTGATATCTGTTACGTAGATCCACTTGAAAAACTTCTTCTAAAATGCTTCAATGATTATTGTTATGGAAAATTACTTATTAAACTGCCTTTAATAGAAATTTTCTTGATGTAACTGCTAAGTAAAATTTGTGACAAAAGAGGAATCTTGCTAATAAATATGGACTAATGAATATGATAACTAGAAGGTCACTCAATAGAGTTGCAGATCCCAGTAACGGTGTACTTCTCAAACAAACAAAATCAAAGTGAACGTCCTAACATCCTAACGTAGGGTGTTCAAGTAAGTTCAGATATCTAGTTGTCATCCTAGACTCCTCTCTGACCTTAAAAAAACATAGTAAAAAGACGTGTCATGTCCTAAAGTATAACATTGCAAACTTTCATCACATCAGAAACTCGTCCTCAACCGAAGCTGTTAAGTCATAAATTTAGAGAACATAACAGTGAAACATAAAGCCCTTGAAGAAAAAAGTGAGTGGGTTGCTGGATTAATGTTTTAGTGTAAATGTCCTGTTGTACTGTTGCATGATATCATAGAAAAATGTTTAAATAATGCATCATGTTACATTTTACACAACTAAATCTACTGTAGACTAAACGACTAAAATACGACACCAATAACAATTCAGACTGAGAAAAATATGATTAAAAGTAAATGGCATCTTAGTGAAAAGACCATGGCCAAAACTAAATAGGTACTCATTGATAGGGAGAGAGGACCCGGGGGGACATGGGGGTTCAGCTTTGTCCTCTTGTCAACAGCATCAGCAAAAAAACATATTTTAGCCTGTCTAAAAAGATCAATATCCGTTTAAGTGTACGCTATATGTAGAATATTTTCACCACTTTGCCACCAGACAGCCCTTTATTTTGGCACTACATGTTTTCAACTGTATTCCTATGCATAAGAGTGCCTGCCTGTGCAGCGCCACAGATCAGCTGTTTGGGTCAGAAAGTTGCAAGATCAGACTGAAATCAAACCATTCTAAAGATCTCAAAGATAGTGCATGCATGCGTTTTGCTAGGCTGCTCACCGTATATAAAGTATACAGCCTACAAAACTGTGGTTGTCTAATAGTCATTAAGCAATCGAATGAAGTGAGAACAGAAAACTTGTTTTAGAGACAAATTTTCATGAGGCTCATATGGTCTGGGATGTTGTCGCCAACTTACTTCAGAAAATTATAGGGGGTCATTCAGTAAGGCAGGGAAACACAGGAAACCTGAAGACTGTAATGGGCCTTAAAACTAGAAAAAATGCCAAATGTTTCACTTATTTAAGAAATACCTATTCAAACCAATCAAGAACTCATTTTTTAATGAAATGCCCTCACAGAGAAAGGAAGAGGAGTCATGTTTCTGTGGAGGAGCAGCCGTCCTGCTGTGTTTTATGTCAGGACGTCCTCAAGGATCCAGTCTCTACCAGCTGTGGACACTGGTTCTGCAGACAGTGCATCAGCTCATACTGGGACCAGTCTGCTTCATCAGGAGACCCCTCTTGTCCCCACTGTGGAAAACCATACAGAGCAAGACCTGGGCTGCAGACCGCCTTACAAAGTAAGACCACATATTTGTACATCTAAAAAATGTAACCTTTTACATTTCACTTTATTTATTTAGAGATTTACAATGAGAGCATTCTACCATCTAAACCAAGAATCATGGAGGTGCGTCAGCTTTATGAAATAAGCTGAAAAGCTTCAAGTGCTACATTTAGTTTTTGAGTTTCACAGTGGTGGAGCTCATGCCCCCATTGTGGATCCAAGACAGCAAACAGCTGAGGTTTTGTTGAGCGGTAGCTGAAAACAAAGAGTACAAAATACTGTGATGTGCATCTTCAGTGTGGCTATATTGAATTGGTCAGGCAGCTGACATGATGAGGCAAATTGTGTTTTATTTAGCTTATGTATGCACAAAGATTTTAACTTTAATCAGACCCTCCAGAAGTTTGTGATGTTGCGATCACAATAATTAATGCAAATTCAGCCACCGCTTGTGAATTTTGCATAACTTTCAAATTTTGTCCAATCACTGCAACTTTTCCACAAATTTCACCAATAATTGTAGTGTCTTGCGAGTTCCAGCAATCATAGCAGTCCCCCCAGGCTAAAATCATATATATATGTCTCAATGAACGAACTCAGTGTTTTTATTATTTACTATTTTGGTTTACTTTTGTTTTTTGTTTTTTTTTTCACAGGTAGTGAAGAGATTTATCATAGTTACTGACATTTATCAATGCTCTGATGCTCATATTTTTTGTAATTTTGTGCTGGTTTTAAGTTTGCATTCAAAAAAGATTATGCTTCTTTGTGGAAATACCCCCCAAGTGAGCATATATTGTTAGAAATATTGTAATCTTGAGCCTTTTTGGTAAGCTTAGATAGAACACACACATAGTGTGTTTCATTCTCCCTTTGGCTTTGTTTTTTAATGAATAATATTCCTGCAATTTGTTTGCAAAAACCACCTAAAAACATCATAACATGCGTCACAATTTTTAGAAAAGCTGCCATGAAATCAGGCATTTTAGGCCGCAACAATCCCAAAAAAGGCTCACAAAATCCTAGAGGGGTTGTTTAATATGTGTGTCTTTGTATGTTCTCAAATGCACCTCGAAGGACTTTTTTCTCTTGATTTACCTTTGATATTTTGTTTAGGTGCAGTGTTACTTGCAGCTAATTGAACTGATCTCTATAGCAGTGTTTTGGGGTATTCTATGTTCAGATGGTACAAATATTTTAATACAGGTCTAATATCTTTCTAAAAGATTTTCTTGTCTTTTTTCACATAAATAAGACTATAGCATAAATGTAAAAAATAGACCAATGTTTAATTATTCCAGGTTACATACATGAGGATTGCTGTCAATCAACCGACTTGCACAATCAATAAAGGGGACAACAAACTGTATTTAGATAAGTTATATCCATCTAGGAGTTCCACAATTTCAATATTAAGTTGAAATTGATCGAATGAGTGAAATCAAATCGAAATCAAAGGCAGAACTGTGTTTCTCCCAGAATTTCACACTTAACAAATTAATGACAGTCTTCGGGGCATAAAACCAATAATCTGTTGATCTTTACAAATCAAGACTTGATAGTCCAACAAAGGCGTCAGTGCTAAAAAAAAATTTAAATCGAAAGATCAAAGCAAAACACAACCTTAAAATTGAAAGTTATGTGGAATCATGGATTTGGAGAATCATGTCACCCCTATATCTGCATTGGTACCAATGCATATTAGCCAATAAATATCAGTTACAGTAATATCTGATTCGACAGATTAAGTTGAAGCATTTAGTTTTAATTCATAAGCAAAATGCTCTATAAAAGCTTAATTATATTTGTGAAGATTTTCAGTGTATTTATCTGAGCCTTTCTTACCATCAGGTGTGCGCAGACTACAGGTTATATGAACTTCTATTTAAAATACAAAAATGTGAAATAATCGGTAATTTTCTGAATTGAGAATGAGAAATGAGAAGCAGGTAATTATTGGTTATCAGTATCAGCTGGAAAAAAATCCACATCATGCATCCCTAAAACAAACGCACGCCATCAAAGGAATTCTGAGAAAAAGAGAATATTTCTGTTGCTACCTTGACATTATAACCTTTGCTTCTTTATATATTCTTACATTGTTTTATTGGTATTGAAAATTTCTTATTTTTTTGTCTCACACCTTTTTTGTCTTCTTTAGTGAATGGTTGTCTCAAGGTTTTACATGAACATAAGATCAGTCTGAGGAGGAGATATGAACATGTGATGGAAGGAACTGATGAAACAGGAAGTGGAACCCTCCTCAACAGGGTCTACACTGAGCTCTACATCACAGAGGGACAGAGTGAAGAAATTAATACCCAACATGAGGTGAGGCAGCTGGAGACAACGTCCAAGAAGAAGAACCTCCATGACACTCCAATCAAGTGCCAGGACATCTTTAAAGCTTACCTGACCAACAACCAGACCAACAGAGACACATCAGAGTGGTTCTGACCAACGGCGTCGCTGGTGTTGGAAAAACCTTCTCAGTGCAGAAGTTCACTCTGGACTGGGCAGAGGGTTTGGAAAACCAAGATGTCAGTCTGCTGATTCTGCTTTCGTTCAGGGAGCTGAACTTGATCAAAGATGAGCAGTACAGCCTTCTCAGGCTGCTCCATGTTTTCCATCCAACATTACAGAAGGTCACAGCAGAGCAGCTGGCTGTCTGTAAACTTCTGTTCATCTTTGACGGCCTGGATGAAAGCAGACTTTCACTGGATTTCAACAACAGTCAGGTTGTGTCTGATGTCACACAGAAGTCATCAGTCAACGTGCTGCTGACAAACCTCATCAAGGGGAATCTGCTTCCCTCGGCTCTGGTCTGGATAACTTCCAGACCTGCAGCAGCCAATCAGGTCCCTCCTTCATGTGTTGACAGGGTAACAGAAGTACGAGGCTTCACTGATGCCCAGAAGGAGGAGTACTTCAGGAGGAGGCTCAGTGATGAAGATCTGTCCAGCAGAATCATCTCACACATCAAGACATCCAGGAGTCTTCAGATCATGTGTCTGATCCCAGTCTTCTGCTGGATCACTGCTACAGTTCTGGAGCACATGTTGACTACAGAGCAGAGAGGAGAGCTGCCCAAGACCCTGACTGACCTGTACTCACACTTCCTGCTGGTTCAGACAAAGAGGAAGAAGAACAAGTACCATGAGGGACATGAGACCAGTCCACAGGAGCTGACGGAGGCTGACAGGGAAGTTCTTCTGAAGCTGGGGAGGCTGGCGTTTGAACAGCTGAAGGAAGGAAACATCATGTTCTACCAAGAAGAC
>JAJHUR010139797.1:450-33565 GCA_027495735.1 Lutjanus campechanus
ATAGCTATTGATTTTTATTCGAAACCCAGTAATGTAGTGAAGGCAGCTTCCTAAAATTTTGAGTTTTCTCACCTTTTTACAGTGTACTTGATACTTCAAACAATTTTCTACTTAAAGCTGTGACAGCTCTCACACCCACACGTCTACACTGTCCCTTTCTATTCTCTCCCCGTTCTACCTAACAGGTTTATAAAGTTTGAGATGGCAGGAAACTGAGGTGAGAGTGAACAAGTCCCACTGGATGCAATAACAAACTTTTTTTTGTGAAGAACAAAACGGAGTGATGTGAAATGCCTAGCGGTCAAAAGGGAGGAGAGGTAAAGAAAGCAAAAAGATCTGTTGTGTGTCTCACTTTTAGAGATTCTAGCAAAAGTTTTTGACAGTGATTTCAGAACAGAGAAGTTTTCCTGTGGATGACAAAGGGGTTCGGCTGACAGTAACTCAACACTCTCAGGGCTTACGAATCACGGCTAGAATTTACATGAGCGAGTTTCGCATGTGTCTCACCATTGCATCAAAACATCAAAAAGGCATCTTGATTGGGTTAATCCTTTGTACTGCTTGTCTCCGTTGTTGTCATTAGCATAAAATGGACGGGCAGGCGCCTACTTTTTCCAGCATTTCTCACACACACGTCTTACACTCACGTTCTCCCTCTGAGGAGATTTCAAGGAGTTTGCAGCGCACTGCAATTTGAGCTCATTTGCATGCAGGCCTTTGGACGGCCTGATGAACGTGTAGTGCACGTCTGCTTAATGGACAGCCTGATTGGAAGTGCATTAACATCAGAGCCAGGGGAGAGGAGGATGGCCTAATACAGGCAGAGAGGGGGAGAGACTGTGAGATAAATACTGTGAGTGCAAGAATGACTGAAAGTGTGCGAGTGCGTGATGGAAAGAAAATTGACTGCCTAAAGCCCAAAGCAAAGAAACTGCAGTGCAGAGCCGCGGCTCCCCTGCCTCTATGGATTCACACTGTACAACCTATAGGATGACAGACTGCCTGGTATACAGCCCTCTACCATCCAGTAATGAATAGCTTATCATCTTATGAATGGATAGCAATGTGCATGCATGCATAGGATAAGAAACCAGCCTTAGGCAGCTTGACATCATTGTTATTTCAAGGATGTCTGTTGCATGCATGTATCACTGTGCCCATGCACTGCATTCAGCGGGATATAAGGCAGCGCTGGACGATGCATCATCCCAAATGTGATTATTCATGTCATTCCGAGTGGATAACATGTGATCATTACTTTCTGATCCTATCAGGGTTGTTTAGATGTTGCAAGCTTTGCCCAGGGCTCTGTTAGCATGCTAGCAGACAATGATGTCTCGACCAGGCCTGCAAGACTCCCTTCAACATGCCTAATGAGGTGTTGTTTATCTGCTCTGTGACTGACTGACCTCCTCCATCCCCATCCCCATCTCCATCTCTTAATGTGTTTATGTGTGTGTGAGAAAGAAGAAGAAATGCCCATCCAGAGTCATTTATTACAGGGTTGAGTGTTCCAAAGTGAAAATTCATACTTTAACAGGTTAATTAGACTTTTAGATGGACATATTTGCAGTTTGTCTGCATATGTACTTACCAAGGGAATCGTTTGGATCATTTAATGTTGGGTTATTTGAGGTACTTATCTCTAGTCAGTTTATTAGCTACAGTAGATGCTCGCCCCAGTTAGGAGAAGCAGAGCGCAGTGCCAGCACAGAAGCCAAGTGATGTCCTGCTGTGGACAGGGTCAGCAAGAAAACATGTTTTAGCCATTTAAAATGGTCCACCTAAAAAAAAAATCAGTATCAGTTTAAGTGTACACTATATTTAGAATATTTTCACCACTTTACTTTGCAGTCAGATAGCCTTTTCTGACAGGAAACCACTGACATTTAAGCCATATATCACTCTTTTTAAACCAACCAAAGTTCATAGGTGAAATCAATCATTTTACCTCACAGAACACAAGAGCTGCTGGTGCCTTGATCTCTTAGTTAGTTTGTTTTATTGTATGACTTAAGTGTTTTAAAGGGTTAGTTCGGATTCACCCAAGTCACACAAACAAACTAACAGATCGAGGCAGCGGTGGACCAGCTTCATGCTCTGTGAGGTAAAATGACTGATTTTGCCTATGGAGTTTGGTCAGTTTGGAGAGAGCTATATTTTGCTTATATAATGAATGTTACCCATCAGAAAGCGGTAAAAAATATTGTAAATATAGCATAGACTTATGGGTAAGTATCTCATACAACCCCACTTCAGATCATCAGAACTATCCCTTTACAGCATGTATACTGTGGTTAGGTGTGTGTGCATTCATATTTCTATACCTAAATAATGGTGCACGCGTGTGTGTGTAAATGTGTTATCAACAAGAGCGATGGAAATGCCTCACACTGTAGGGAAAATACAGTAAGTAGCATGGAGGTGACTAGCGAGTGAAGGCTGCAAAAATGGAAGGCAGTGTTGGGATGGGGGGGGATCGGGGGCCAGAGAGGGGTGGGGGTTGTGGGTGGGGGTTGGTTTGGGTGAGGGGTGGAAGGAGAGAGGGAGCGTGTGCACTGGAGTGAACTGGGGCACCAAGGGAGAGTGAGAAAGGAGGATGAAAAGGAAAGGGAGAGGGGGAATGAGGAAAGAAGGGAGCTTTTCACAGCGGCAGTCACGGCATCGTGCTACTGTCTGCCTGGAGGGAGGATTGAGGATCTCTGGCAATTTTGTACACTCTATGTGTGTACATGTGTGTACGAGTGTGTGTGTGTGTGTGTGTGTGTGTGTGTGTGTGTGTGAGCGAGCGCTTTCAAGGTGCATGTAAATTTGCATGTGCGTGTGTAATGCATGTTTGCATGTGTGTATAGATGAAAAGACTGTGTTAATGGTCTCTGGCACCACCCTCACTCTTCTCTCCCTGGTGCTTCCTCACCCCACATGCACACTTGCCCTCACCCCCACCCACCTCTCCACCCCCACCCCCACCCTCCCCACCAATCTGATAAGTGGCATGCCTCACGCCGAGCCATCAGCCGACACTGGAGCTCAGTGTGACAGCCGCTCGCCCCCCTCCCCCCCTCTTCTCCTCACCCTCCATCACCCCAGGGACCTCGTCTGCCTTCTCCTCCCTTCAGATGCAGCCCCACTCAAGGCTACATGAGATGCACGAGAGAGGGGTGTGGAATCAGTGAGAGCTGGAGCGGAGGGATGCTTTCCATCCTTCAATCTTTATTATTCTTAGGCAGCGTTGAAGCACGCTGGGAGTACTGGTGTGTGTGGGGGGTTGACATGTGTGTGTGTTTGCATGCCTAGAATATGGATACCAAGCCAGGAAAGCATGATTGCCTTATGTGCAGCAGTAGGTAGTTAGCGTGTTCCCGTGCCGCTCCGTGCCTTCGTATATGATTCTTTCTGCTCGTGTGGGTGTGAACAGCTGATGGCGGGTAAGCCGGTTTGATCATTAGTACACCGACATGATACACGCATTAGCCCGGCTTTATATACACACACACACATGGCTGAGAGCGTGCCTGATGGATCAACACACAAAGTTTCTCCTCGTCCCCTCCACCTTCCCCGGCACACACACAAACGCTCACATATGCTTGTAGTATTATGCCACAGTTGATTTGGAGACAGCAATTAGCCGCCTCCACATGTGGGCCCTGACATCTGCTGAATGTAATCTGAGAGAAAATGATAATTGTTCTTCTTTTTTGCTCTGCCTCACTCATCATAATGTCTGTGCTGAGGTAGTAAAGGCAAGCACGGGGCGCAGCGTCAAGCCAGAGCTCGTGTGTGAGGGTAGCTGACAGCTGGAGTGAAGTGAATCAAATGAGTAATGCAGCGAAAGATAATTACATGAAAGAAAAAAAAGAATGTAACACATCATGGTGATGTCAGAATAAACATCAGCTCAGCAGGGTGGTCAGTGATTGGGGAAGTTGCTTTTCTAGTCTTCAAGTGGGTGAGGATTCACTCCCTGAGAGAAACTACGAGGAGGTTTTAACTGCTCATGAAACAGTCTCAGTTTATTACTGATGCCTCTATCGGCTATTTCTGTGCAAGTTGTTTTTAATACCTGCCACTGGGTCGAATTCTCCTTGAAATCAGATTAAATGAGCCTGTATTTACATTTCCAGGAAAAGTTACAGTGAGTCAGACATTAGCAAGTTAAAGAGCAGAAGGAGATTTTTCAAAACATAATTTTACAACCACAATTCCAAAAAAACTGGGGTTGTATAAAACGTAAATCAGAATGCAGTGATTTCAAGACAAAGACAAGGTATTTAATGTTCAAACTGGTAACCTTTGGTGGTTTTTGTATAAATACGCATTCTGAATTTGATCCATGCAACACATTTCAAAACAGTTGGCATGAAAGCAACAAAAGACCGGGAGAGTTGTGGGATGCTCAAAAAACACCTGTTTGGAACATCTGACAGGTAAAGAGGTTAATTGGTAACAGGTGACAGTATCATGATTAGGTATTTAAGGGGCTCAGTCGTTCACGAGCATGGATGGAGCAAGGTTTTTATTTTACTATTTTATTTTTCTGAGTCTAAGAGTTTAACAACAGCATGTCTCAAAACTCCATTGCAAATAATTTAGGGATTCCAGCATCTACAACCATAATATCATTAAAAGATTCAGAGAATCTGGAGACATCTCTGCACCTAAGGGCCAAGACCAAAATGGCCATGACCTTTGACCCCCAGGTGGCACTGCATAATAAAAATAGAAAGAATAAGAACTGCTTTAAAAACCCACATAATTGTCTAAAGGATACTACATAGGCTCAGGAACACTTTGGAAAACCGCTGTCAATCAACATAGTTTGATGCTGCATCTACAATTGCAAGAATCTACCATGCAAAGAGAAACCATGAAGCAATAACATCCAGAAACGCCAACAGCTTGGCGCCAGAGTACATCTTAGATGGACTGACAGCATGTGCTGTGGTCTGTCCACATTTCAGATCGTTTTTGAAAATCATGGATGTAATGGTCTCTGGGCTAAAGAGGAAAAGCAACATCCAGATTGTTCCAATGCTAACTTCAAAATCTAGCATCTGTGATTGTATGGGGATGTATTAGCACCTATTTCATGGCTAACTGTCACATCTGTGAAGGCCCCATTGATGATAAAAGGAATGTATAGGATTTGGAGCAACATATGTTGCTATCCAGATGTCTTTCAGAGACATCCCTACTTATTTCAGCAAGACAATGCCAAGACATATTCTGCGCATGTTACAACAGTTTGGCTTAGGTTAGGTTAGGTTAGGTTAGGTTTCTTTATTGTCCCCTCAGGGAAATTTGTTGTGCAGCAAGAGTTTACATTAAAACAAAATACACAATGCAAGAACAATACGACAACAACAATAATACAAGTAAAAGAAAGCAGCATACTAGTTCAAGGGAATGGAAATTTCAAATCAAGTGCAAAAATGCAAGTAGTAGGCTTTGTAGTGAAAGAGTTATAGTCTGCAGCCCACAGTCCAGACCTGTCTCTTATTGAAAATGTCTGGTGTATTATGAAGCACACAGCACAACAAAAGAGGCCCCAGCCTGTTGAACACTTGTATATCAATCAAGAATGAGGAAGAATTCTTCAGTTCCAAAACATTTACTCAGTGTTAAAAGAAAAGACCCAACATTTTTGTAATGAGTTGCAGGCATCAATTTCAGAATTAGTGCATATTTACAAAAAGCAATAAGGTAATGACTTTGAATGTTAAATATATTGTCTTTGTACTGTATTCAATTGAATATAGGGTGAAAAGGATTTGAAAATCATTGCATTTTGTTTTTATATATATTTTACACAGTGTCCCATCTTTTTTGGAATTGGAATTGTATTTTTGATGTTTTGTTTTTTGGTTATTGTTGTGGAAACGCTACTGCTTTTGTCCACAGGGGCCTCCAAAATCAACAAAATATGAAAGCATAGCTTTAAAGTGCTCATGAGCAATAGGATGACTCCCTGGCAGATGACCCTTACCTTTGACCTCCCAGCAGAGCGGACTAAAGCAAAGTGAGCCACAGATTTCCCCTGTCATGGATAAATATTTCAGAAGGAACTCAGTAGTGAACTTTGGCAGCTTTTGGCAGCTTCACCAAGTGCAAAGTCATACCTCAATATCACCTTCAAATGCCTGCACAGCTAAAAGAAATATCATGTCACTGGGGGCACTACACAGAGACGGGGTCAGCTTTTTCAACTCCTTGGGAAAAGCATCTTTCAGAAGAACTCCCCCCACCCCCCCACCGCCTGCATCTTCAAAGCCGGTGCAAGATCCCTGGACTTTAAAGGGGTCATTTTTGCTGGGTGAACTCAGAACTCCCTCACAAAAATGTCCTCTGAGTGTGACATCCCATTACTCTCTTGCCAATCATGTACCAAAGATGCCCAGCGGGGGCCAAACAACAAACAACACAGTCCCCCACTGAGAAGATTAGCGCCACTGTCACAGAGTGCAGCGATGGGAGATGAAAACACTAAAACAACAAAACTCTTCTGTACGCCAGGTTAAGGCAGGCGCAGCTTTGTGTCTGGTGTCAAAAAAATTGGATGTCACTGTAAATTTCTGGCAGGGTGAAGCATTTAGATGTAGGGTGTGGCGGAGTGCTACGATTAATGGAGGAGGGGTGGGGAGGATGCTCTGCGACTTCAGCCGCCACGCAAGAATGAGAGATGGCTGTCTCGTGCATGTTGGTGCAGATGCAGAGAGGGGGGTGTGGCTGTCCGGCTACACTTCCTCTGCTTTTGGCCACTCGATGCAAATGTGATTGGGCAGCACTGGGCCTCCATCAGACAGCTCTGGAGTAATTAGGTTTAGAATGATCACGCCGTGCTCTGAGATAGACCTTGAAGCATGGGGAGAAGTGGGGAGGCGTGTGTGTGTGTGTGAGTGAGGAGAGGTGGTGTTGCACGATGGAGTTAATTGAATCTGAAATCTTGTCGGCCTGAAATGAGATCCACCGATGTCTCTCATGCTGCGTCTCAGGCAGAGGGCTGCAAACATGACTGAATTCATAAAGTGTGTTATTAAAGAGCTCAAATTAAGTGTAGCAGTGCACCCCTGCATACTCTACCAGGCCTGTGACTACTAATGATCCAACCCCAGTGGACCCATACCCAGACCAACCGACAGAAACCCAAGACGCCCCCTTCTTCTCTTCTCTTCTCTTCTCTTCTCTTCTCTTCTCTTCTCTTCTCTTCTCTTCTCTTCTCTTCTCTTCTCTTCTCTTCTCTTCTCTTACACTGGATAAAAAACCCCACTAACAGCCAATGATATCTGGTTTTGTCTTCAGTGTGAAAAGGCAAAATCAGCATTCACTCCCGGGTCAGATGAATTTGCAGTAGTCACGGTTATTTATTGGCTCCAGCTCCGATCTACAATGATGGAAACATTGTGCATCACACAGTGTTGTGTGCCCGATGTGTGTTCCTGTCGGCTTACTTTTGGTTGTCTCGTCACTTCTTGGATAAACTATCGAAACCATAACCATAAAAAGTTGTTTGATGACCCAGTCTTTGCCATAATGCCAAAATTAAACCCACAGGAGATGTCATGCCTGACTGTAACCTCAAACAGATTTTTTTTTTGTGACCATCAGTTTACATAGATTTTGGCTCCTTGTGCTGTTGGCAAATTATTTGTGACTTTTACCTAACTGAAGATGAACTCTCAAACTGACCATTGTAACATCATACTAGAAAAAATAACAATATAGTGTTAAAATATGTTGACAAGATGGACTTAATTATGTCCAACAACAAAAATATACTAATATGTGAGGTCTGTATTGTGATATCAGTGTAGTCTCTTGCCCAAATGAGCTCGCAAGGCTTTCAAACATTAAATAAATGGTATCATACTGTAGGCATGTATTATTCAGTCTAGTTTTCCAAGCTTAAGAAATAAATTTAGCCTACACTTTGGCAAATATCTCTGTGTACTCAAAACCTAGGCTGAGACAGTCACAGAGCTCACCCATGGGCTTGCTGAAGTGTGCACTGCTGTGTCCTGCGAAACCACCAAGTTTTTAGAAACTCCCGTAACTTAGCCAGACTCAGACTAAACTTCAAACCTCAGAGATTCAGTTAGAAGCTATGTAAATACAGAGAGCTGAACTGTACAGAATTTTTAAAACATCTTTCTCACAGCTCTGCTGCACAGACATGAGTTGAATCTCAGCTTTGCAGTGCACATCAGAAAAACAAAACAAAAAGCAAACTCATCTACCGGAAATGGAAAAGGGTCAATCGTCTATTTTTGCCAGATATACAGTAGCTGTGTTAAAAAAAATACTGCACATACGCACTCTTTTTGCTGTAAATACGGTATAGCTCTCTCAACATGCTCTCCCTTCTCTTTGCACTTGAGCTCCCCTCCTCACTTTTCTCTCCCTCGTTCCCTCCCTCCGTCTCTCCTTTCGACAACCTTGATGTTCCAAACAGAAACCGCCCGATGGTTCTCAACTTCCTCCCTCTCTGTTTGATATTTGTTTTTCACACTTTGAGACACTTTGATTCCACTTTGAAGTTATTTTTTCGCTCTGGCCCGGATCGCTTTGATCAATCAGAGAAAGGCTGTTCCAATGCAAGTCGACTCTCAGAGGACGGGAGGATTTGAAAATAATGAGAAAACATTAAGAACACGTACTAGGATCTGAGAACGGCACAATCCCATTTTGTTTTTCTAAACAGTACAAATGAATCACTAATGCCACCCGTAATAAACCATATTTAATGTATGTTTTAGTCTGAGGAAGGAAAAAAAAAATTTAAGTTGAATTAGAGATGCAAAGCATGCTTGATATTACAGAGACAGAGGTGAGGAATGCACATGGGAGAACCTATTTATTTCCCCCTATGTGCTATGCAAATGAAGTGGGCTGCCTGCTACAGTAGGACTCATTGCTAGTCTGCTCAGCCATCCACCAGGCTTAGCATGTAATGAAATAGAGGCCTTTGGCTGAAATGACCTTTCCCATCCACTGACTTCCCACCTGCTGATGTGTGCACACACCTTAACATGTGAATGAGAGGATGGGTAGTGCGAGAGAAACAATAACAGTGAAGGCAAGGAAGACAAGAAAGCTGGGAAAATTGCTTTTGAATTACAAAGGTAATATCAATCGATGTTGAATTACACTTCTGATTTCCATCAGAGGCAACCAATTAAAGGCAGGAACCGTATTCCTCTTGTACTGTCAGCGTCTCGACATGTGTTCGGCATGTAAAGTGAAATTGTCTATTTTTTTCCAGCCGCTTTTCCACCTCTCTCCCTCTCTCTCCTACTCTGATCTTGTGTTTTTTTCCCGTCTTTGGTGAGGGTGTCAGAGAAATGGAGATTCTTTTCACGGCCAGATCGGGATTTCATTCCTGCCTGTGTTTGTCGTGAAGGAATCTTAATTGGGCTCTCGCTGCCATTCCAAGATGTGTGAGCTGTTTTTCTCCCCCATAGTTTGTGAGTTACGGAGGGGATGAATGCAAGGCTGAGGGAGAGAGGAGGGGTGTGTCTCGATGAACTGAGTTCTGCACCTTCTGATTGACATTCAAGAGTGTCCCAACACTTAAGTATAGATTCAAGATAAATGCAAGGTACTTCTTCTTAACTTAAATATTTCTTTTTTATGCTTCATATTTTAACTTCATTATATTTATCTGACAGTTTTAGTTAAGTTTTACATATAGAAACGAATGACATATTTATAATTTTAAAATATAAGTCACAAACTCCTTGTAGTATTTTTAAATGCTCTTACATGTAGTCATTGGTTATAAAGGCAAAATAATATAATATTCTATAATAATATTACACTGCAAAAGGGGCCGTTCTGCATAAGTACTTTTACTTTTGATAGCTGAAGTACATTTTGCTGGCGATATTTTTACTTAAGTAAAATGTGGATGCACTTTTCCTTGGAGTGTTTTTAGACTACAATATTTCTACTTTTTCTTAAGCTAAGGATCTGCTTCTTCCACCACTGCCTGTCGCTGACATCATGATGTCAAATTTTGCATTTAGTGAACTCCAGCTGCAAAGTATGTGTAATTTTGTGTACAGGAGAAATGCCAGGATGTATACTGCTGAGTCTGAAACCACACACTATGTACTACATACGCAATATGTGTACTATTGTTCAACATACTTTTGTGTAAATAAACAGTAGCATGTATATTTTCAGACACACTGCTCAGCACATATCAGTCACTTACTGAGAGTCTTTGTAACCGTGGTAACCTGTGCCAACGGTGAACAAATTTAATAATTATTATGTTATTGATGTTACACCAGAGCTGCCTTGGTCAATATCCGCCTTTGTCTGTTATGTTGTTGTTGTTGTCACTACTGCATTGCACTGAGGGATATTTATATGTATATTTTTCATAGTGTGCAGTGCTTGCATGCTGTAATATTTCCCAGGAAATCGTGTGAACCTGACATACTGTTGGTTTCATAATAAGCAGTGGTGGACTCAGGCTATCTGAGGGGCAGGGCCAAAAAGAATAAAAAGGGCACCTGCTGTATGGGCAAAAGTTGTGATGCATTCATGGTGAAACCGTTCCAATCCCTGGTTTAGCTTTAAATTGTTTTTTTCACTTAAAGTACAACAGCTATTAAACATCTCTAATAAAAGCCCACAGGGAACTGTTAACTATTTATAAAGGCAGGTAGAGGCCTCATAGCATCTCAGGCAACCCACTGCATAGTGTTTTCTCCACATTTTCAGCATTGAATGGCACCCTAGAGGACACCTGATCATGTTTTGTCCATTAAAAGGGTACTTTATCACATTTTATCTATCCAAGAGGGCACTTTTGGGTCATTTTTTTTGAACATCAGGGCGAAAGTTGAGTATTCATCAGTGTGAACAGTCTGCTGGTAATGGCATACTTAATTGTTCATTTAGTAGGTAGTATGCTGTACATACACTGAGTATGTAGGAGGCAGTACATTAGTATGT
Organism: Lutjanus campechanus; assembly: GCA_027495735.1. NCBI lineage: Eukaryota > Metazoa > Chordata > Actinopteri > Lutjaniformes > Lutjanidae > Lutjanus > Lutjanus campechanus. Next base: position 11,416 of record JAJHUR010139797.1, read on the forward strand.
GATTTCGAACACAGCAGATCTCATACCAGTGGTATTGCTATCCTCCATGTGTTCTAGAGCAGTGGGTTTTATGTGAAATTAGGTATATTTCCTTTTTGATTTATCAGTCAGTCATCAATCAGTATAGTAGATAATCCACATTATAACATGTAATATGGAGGTGGGAAGAGGCTGACAGTTATCGTACTGATTATTATTTTTAATGATTTCTTGACTTGAAAAATGTAACCTGCAGCATTTTTTATTTGACATATGGTTCTCTTCTTGTACTGTTTTAAATGTATTTTTCTTTGGAGAACCAGTAGTTTGATCCGACTGCAGAAGGCCAGTAGACAGAAGAGGAGTGTCCAGGGTTATTTATTTAACCTGCTTGTGATGTACAGTCACCATCCCTGAGATTCCTACCCTCTCTCATCCTCACTTTATTCACAATTACTGTCACTCCCTCCCTTCTTTCTTTCCATATATCCACCCGCAACCCTCCCCCCCCTCCTCCCTCCCAGCTGCCCTGGAGATTCATCGTAGCATTGACAGAAAGACCTCTCCCGTCTCCCTCTGAATGCTGGGAGGGATGTATATCACGGATCAGCGATTCCGCTGTCTCCTTTCTCCGATGGGCTCAAATACAACGCTTGGGCCAGTGTGTGTCCATGCCTGTATTTCAAAGTCTGACGTTTACGAGACAGAAAACCTGCCTCACTTCTCCCCTCGCCTGTCCTTCGGATGAGCATCTTGGAAATCAGGCGTTTGAGTGTCACAAACCACATCTGTTTCCAGACTCATCAGCATTTAGATTAGTTTGGAAATAATTGTGAGTAGATAATGCTCCAAGATAATCAAAACAGAAAAGTGGCAAATGAATGTATGAGGTAATCTTGTATCAGGACAGTAATCATAAGCTAGTTCCTCACATACAGTACAGTACATGTCCTAGTGCGTTTAAGTTATATGAGGTGAAAGCAGCTGTAAATACATCACCAAACCTATTATCAGTGAAGATTTCTGATCCCTGGGATTCTGTGCACATCAGTGGTGTTTTGTACAGCTATCCAAAATTCAGGTTACCTTTTTGTTCCCTGCTGTGGCACCCACATTTGCGGTTGCCATCATTATAAGAGCCGAGCAGACTTCGGATGCTGTGTTTGCTGAATGCTGAGTTTTTTGTGTTTGAGGCATGCTGCAGCAGCCTAGCTGAGGATACAGAGAGTGGCAGTGATCAAAATGGCCCATTAGGAATGCAGTGTGCCATACTGTATCTAGGTCACAGCCTGAGCCACCTACTGGAGCAGCTCTTCCACTGAGAAACCACAGCGCTGTCCCCTCCCCTCCCTGCTCCCCCACATCCCCATTCCTGCATCCCTGCGTGTGGGCGCGTAGGCTAGGATGGTTAAACATCAGCCAGATGTGAGTGTTTATATGTATATGAACCTGTGAGATTGTGTGTGTGTGTGTGTGTGTGTGTGTGTGTGTGTCTGCTTATGCATGTTGTGGCTAGTTAAGGCATTTGGCAACCCATAATGTGTTTGTCTGTACATAAACTGAGAGAAAGAAAGTGATGATGACTGTGAGTGGTAAAAATGTCAGCATTTATAAGTCAATACAAATAAGACGATACTAACCCTGCCCATCACAACTGAATGCCTAACCCTAAGGCTGCATTCAGACAGAATTAGTTATTGCATTCATTTTGAATTTTGCTAGTGAGTTTAGGTCGCAGTGATGGTGGGCGGCATGTGGCATGAAAAGTTAAGCAGTGTGAACTTGTGGAGAAAACACAACCCGATATCATGCTGTGGTGGCCAATAATGAGCTGGCAATCAGATTTCTCCATAAGCAGCCTTAAAGCCTTAAAAAATAGCTAAAGGCAGGTGCTATTCAGGTGTAGGTCATGGACAAAACAACAATCCTCTCCCAACAAGGGTTGGATGGTATCTACAGAACTGACATATGACAATGTCTGCAGTGAAACATTGTGAAGGATGATGATATTGCACATGTCCATAATGTAGTTCTGTTCAACCTCTGAAGCATGAAACAAAGCTAGATGGCCAACTGTACTTGAGGAAGCTAATCTAAAAAAAACAGTTAAAATTATAGTGAAAATAACAACAGCATGATTAGAAACAAACTAAACACGACTCACAGAGAAGAAACACTGCTGCCACCAATATAACAAAGCGCTTTCTTTGGTTCACCTAACTGGGCAGTTTTAATAAGAAAATAATAAATGGGACATGGAGAAAATCCAGAAAGCTTTTAGATCATGATATTACAATGATAGGTGACTCAGTGGTCAATGAGCCATCGGCGATGAATGTCCCAACCCTGCTCCCAGCTGTGTCCTTTGTGTATTTTGTGTATACAGAGCTTCAATTTCCTGGTCTGGTTTGCAGTTTATGCTACAAACAGTGATAGCAAGATACATGCTTTGTTTTGTGTCCATTTGTTTGTTTTCACACTGATACTGAAGCTGGTGAAATAAAGCATAATTTCCTGATTCGATTCTGAGGGCTGCAATATGGTTATAGAATGATTATCAAGTCATCATTTTTTTGCTGACCTGGCATTAAATTTCTGATTATTTACTTTTCTGTATTGATTCATAATCAGCATCTTGAAGCATTTATGAATTTATTTTTCCCCCACAACAGTGCACAACCCTGTGGCTACACATCGCTGCAATGCCTGATGTGTTTGAATGTGGCCTAACTCTTACCCTAACCCCAATCTAAACATAATTCTAAACCAAGCGCTAACCCTTAAAAAAGCAGTCTGAACTGGTTGCCACAATGACAGGAGGTCCCCATGGGTTGTGTGCAGTCAGGTTTAAGTCCCCAAAACACACATACACACACACACACACACACACACAAAAAGCGTGTACCCTGTTATACACCTGAATGTCCCTCCAAGCTGCTCAAGTGTTTCTATGTAAATTGTCCTTCAGAAACTCCCTCCTCACTGTGCTCATACGCTCTAACAAATGGATATATGAATGCGTTTGGACTGTTTATTTGTGTTGTAATGAGAGGCTTTAATCAGGGGTGTCAGGGATTTGAAACGTTCCTCTGAGCGTGTGCAGAAACACCCCTCCCCTCCTCGCACACACACACACACAAGTACACACACAACTCAGTGATTTATGTGAAACATTAAAGGCAATCATGTTGGGCTGGGCCTCGTCCTTTGTATTGCACAGGCTGTTTGAAATATGGAAAAACCAAGCTGTCCCTTGATATACAGGCACACACATAGAGATAAAACACACACACACACACACACAGATGCTGTGGGTACCTGCCTTTGCTTAAATATGAATAATTGGCACACAGAGCAAACGGATGAATGCTGCTTTTTGTTTAATCTTGCAAACCCACACACAAGCTAAAACTTTCAGTTTCAGATAGACATTCAGACTCCCACTCACACACACACATACACACACACTTCTTGAGCTCAACAGTTGCTTTGATACTGATAGTTGTTAGTTTAAAAGCAGAGAACATCCTCAGCCATTCACTCTGATGATGCAGCTCTGTGGGTCTATATTCTGTCTGGTCTATGGGACTAGAAAAACATTTCTCAATAAAAGCGGATTAACTCTGTAGCTGGAATTTTTGAAAATCTACCATACCCTCCACACACACACACACACACACACACACACACACACACACACACACACACACATACACACACATTCACATATAATGGCAAAAACAAACACAGTGGAGTTACAATAAAATATCTGTAGGATGGGATACTACCCAAAAATAGCCTCGAGGCTTTCTGTGACTGACCAATCTTCACACACACATGTATTTATTTCAGTCTAAACCCTTTTTCTTGTCTTGCTCCCCCTCCTCCATAGGGGTGATATGAGGTTTGGCTATCTATATCTCCTAACAACTAGACCAGCGGTGGAATGTAGTTGTTGATCAGGCTATTGGACACATCCAGACTTAGATAAGGGGGAAATAAAAGGCTGGAAAGAAAAACAGAGCGAGCCAGAAAGATAAATTCTGAAAGAGAAGTGTGAAAGAGAGGAAAAAACAGATGAGAGTTTCAGAAATAACAGGAAATACTGACTGACATGGCAGGAAAGTAGATAAATGTAAGGCTGAAAACAATTTTCTAAGAGGGCGGTATAGCATCAATTTCCATGCATGTGTATTTGAGCCAGAAAATCTTGATTTCCATACAATAACCTCTTTATGGTAAACAGGTGGGGACAGTGGTATTGGCTGAGAAAAAGACTGTCATTTAAATACAATGATCTGAGATGGCATATAATTCATATACCTGTAAATTGTTTTTCTTTTTCATTATTTTGGTGCGGTGACAGACCGCATGGAGCGTCTCTGAAACATCCCCCAATGTGACGGTGTCTCCTTTGCTCAGCCGGGAGACCTAAGAGGCGTAGAAGTTTCTGGTGAGAATCATTTCTCCTCTGTCTCGCCCCGCGGTGCTGTCCCCCTACTGTGGCCCGGCCTGATGTCATGAATAAATGCATGTCATGCCTCCACGGTGCGGGACATGCCGCTTTTCTCACCTGGCGCGAACCATTTCGACTCCCGTCCTCCCCTCCTCCTGCACTCTCCCCACTGTTTTCACACCGTTGCTGGAGGAATTAGGCCTGGCCTCCCTCCAGAGCCGCAGCCAATCAACAGCAGCACCCCTTCTACTGTTCCACAGGAGGAAATCGATTGGTTCTGTGTGCGCAAGCCCTTGTACAATGAGGTGAAAGCACAGAGATGTCATATCTCGCTGTGACCTGTGAGAGGCAGAGTCTCTGTAAAAGGCAGGGGAATGTGCAGCTGCGTTAAGGGGTGTTTTTAAACGCACATTCCATATCATGAAGATGGTGTTGCCTTATCTTACACAGTCGCTGATCAATCTCAGCCAGCGGTCTCCCTCCTTAAAGGGGCAGTTCACCCCAAATCAAAAATACATATGTCTCCTCTGGCCCATGATGCTGTTTATCCATCTAGATCATTTTGGTGTGAGTTGTAGAGTTTTAGAGATATCAGCTGTAAAGATGTCTGTCTTCTCTTGAATATAATGAGACTAAATTACACTCGGCTTGTGGGGCTCAAAGCCCACAAAAAATACTGTTGAAAAATTCATCACCAGTGTCTCTTTCAAGAAATCATGGCCTGGTTATTCACAGTCCTTGCTGTGAGCAGTTTCATGGAGGAACTACTTTGTTCTTAGAGCAGAATCTATTAGGGGTGGGAGAATAAATGCATCTTTAAAGTATAATGATTCCTTTTTTGATGATTCCTGAACCGATTATTTGATTGCTGAATTGATTTTTTTATGTAGCTCTAAATAACCAGCTCAGTCTGTTCACTCGATGCTAACACATAGTGGGAGTTCCCATTGATGTGCTAACGGCAATTACCAACACAATTATGGGAATATTATCTTAACAAATGGATAATTTCATATGCTTCTAATAGCTGCAGATTTCACATTGTTAACTCTGGCAATACTCCACACTGATGCACTACAGCACCCTCAAAGGGTCAAAACTCAAAGTCAAAATTCACAGTTTCAAAGTTTAGTTTAAAGGCTCTTTGTGCTGTTTTCATGGGCTCTATTCATCATGGCCCAGCATTTAATTTTGTTTTGCTATTATTATTATTAATATTTTCTTATGGCACTAGCTTGAAGAGTAGGAATTGCTAAAGTTTAAATTAAAAAGTGTTGCTGTTGAAATAAAACTCAAAGACTGACTGACATGTGATGTGCGTTGTTTTCAGAAGTATCACTCATGATATACAGTCTCTAGAAGTCTATGATTCAACTTTTTCACATGGACTAGGGATAATAAGCAAACAACAATTGCAATAAATCATAATATCAAAACACATTACTTTTAGAATTGAAATATATATCGATATATATCATGAAATTACTCATATGACTTCTTGAAAGAGACACTGCTGTTAAATTTCTCAAATGTATTTTTTCACAAGCCTTTTAGTTCCATTATATTGGAGAGAAGGCTGATATCTACAAAATTCTGCAACTCACGCTAAAACAATATAGATGGATAAATAGCAGGGAAAAAATGGCCTGTGGCCTACAGGCCTTTTTTTCCCTTTTGGGGTGAACTGTCCCTTTAAATTCCTTTTTAAAAAAAAGCTCTTCTGAGGATGCATCAAATTGTGGATTCTGGTTTAAAAGGGGCCTGGCTGAGCAGGGAAGGTGCTGACTGACATTACAGGTTGCAGATAATGAGTTCCACGGGGAGGAAGATAATCGGCTGGTGGTGGCTGGAGTCCGGAGGAACGACGGGAGAACATCCTCCCCATACCTCTCCGGGGTCGGTGTCCCTGGAAACCAGCGGTGGCGACATTACGCTGAGGCCACTCGACGATAACGGATGCCCCTTTAATGCCTGTTAACGATCGCTGGGTCACAGTGTGATTCCCAGCGAAGAGGGGAAAAAAACAACAACTCTCTCTGCCCTTTTTCTTTCTCTGACTGTCTTATTGGATTTTTTTTTTACAAGGCATCTGTGTGTCTCACCCCAGGTAGAGAGTGTTTACTCACCACAGCTGCAACAACACTTAGCAAGCGAGGAGGACAGACAAATCGGACAGTCTCGCCTTCCTAACAAGGCGCTATTAAAATTACATGCCACTGTCAGAGTGTTGCCCTAGGTGCAGCAGCATGTACAAATCATGCACTGCTTCATATTGACATGCCCCTGCATCATGATGATGTGTGTGTTTGTTTGTGTGTATGTGTGCTAGTTTAAAGGGACAGTTTGGATTATCTGATGTTGGGTTATATGAGGTACTTATCGATAGTCAGTAAAGTAGATCAGTGGTCAGAGAGCAGCAGGAGTTCTGGTGTATGGAGCTTTAATGTACTGCTGTGGATAGGTTCAGCAACAAAATGTATCATGCCCAGTCAAAAACTCCCTGTAGAAAGGTCCACCTAAAAAATCATCATTTGTTTAAGTTTACACTATATTTAGTAATTTTCACAGCTTTACCTTGCTTTGTGATGGGCTTTTCTGATGGGAAACTGTCGTTATATAAGTCAAATATTGCTCTATCAGTAATTTCACCTGGCAGTGTTGCCTGTCTACTGCTGGTTTTACCTATTTTGTTTGTGTTATTGTGTGAATCTGCTGTTTGAAAATCATAACTTGGATCACACAAACAAACTCGCCTCTGGACTTTGGTTGGTGTGGAGAGAGCAATATTCGGCTTGTATAACAGCGGCTTCCTGTCAGAAAAGGCTTTGTGACAGCAAAATAAAGCGGTGAAAATATTCTTTAGATAGCGTACACTTAAGCCAGAGATATACTTGTTGTTTAACTATGTGTTTATGTATGCGTAGCATTAATTTCTGAGGACGTACACAACCATCACTCCAAACTGTGAATGCATAGTTAAAAGCAATTACATCTCTGGCCTTAAATCGATATTAATTTTTTTAGGTTGATCTTTTTTAAGCGGCTAAAATACCTTTTGTTTCTGATCCTGTCCACAGCAGTTCAATGCTTAGCTTCGGTGTTGGTGCTCCTCTCTGCTTCTCCTAACTGGGAGCTAATACACTGAGTATTGACAAGTACTACCTGCAACAACAATTTGAAAAAAAAAAAAAAAGAAGGATCCTTTTAACTTTCTGCTGTGTACTTTCTGTCATCAATAAGATGATAATAGTGTCTCTTGATTTTTCTTTCAGAGAAAAAAATGTTTTTTTTTATGGTGCTTTATAGATTATCACCATGAAATGCAGAGGGTGGAGGCATAGTTATTTATTTCTTCCCAACTGTGACAAATACAGTTTCGAGGGATGGGGGCTCAGACGCCACATCAGATGTCTGTATGGTGGGGGGGGGGGGACTTCGCCCTGGGAGATCTGGATTAACTTTCAGGTTGGCCGAGCAGAAACCATAATGATTCTCTCTGTCTGCCCTTGAAATTATCTTCTCATCACTTACTCAAATTGATAGATGCAGTGACTTTTTTTTCTTTCTGGCTCACCTGTTCCATTTGCAGGTTTGAATAATGCCAAAAAGATTTAACACCTCATGTGATGAGTGCATCATGTGAGGTTTAGTCCATCACATTCACTTTCAAAGAGCACAAATTTCAGGAGAGGGAATAGGCAGCTACCCCTGCTGTCCTCTCTCCCTAAGTCAGCAACTTCCTGTGAGCAAAACCACAAATTCCCCACAGAAGATGTCAAAACAGATTAGCTTCTGTCAAATCTACTCCCCAGATTAAATGATTGTAACAATCAAACTGGCTTTGAGGCTTTGCATAATTTACTTTTTCTCCCTCTTTGGAAATTCTGCCTTTGACTTTTCCCTCCTCTGTTGTGCTGCAGCCTTGAAGTATTATTACCCTGTAAATCGATGAGGATGATGTATGAGGCATCCACTGCTAGTGGTATAAACCCTTCTGTTTTCTGTGATATATGAGGATGTATCATATTGAATGGAGTACCTATTTACTGACTTCTTTTCTAGGAAAAGCAGACACATACAGCGGCTCAGTAATATGCCTAATGTGCAACAGTATTTGAAAAACATTTTATTTTATGAGATGCTGTCGGCTGATGTCAAATTCAGCGTGCCTTGATCGAACGCTCTTAATGTTTCATCGCATCAGTGGCCATCATAACATTAATAACACATACATTATATATGACTGACACATGTTAGATTACTGTATATACCCTTAAAATGAAGTTTGATGGCCAATCAGACATTATCGGGACCAAAGGGTGATGAATAGGACGGGGCAGCTCCAGCTTTGAAAGCAGCCTATAGGTCATAAATATTCCCTGCGTCTATCTGTATTCTGTGTGCATATCACAAATCTGCAACTTACTCAGCTGTTGTGCTCATGTAATCTTAACTGAATGCCTTTCTACCCAGGTGGTTTTGCAATCCACATCTCACCTCACCATCGCTCTGTTCTTTGTCTTTCGAGGGCACCTCTGCATTTGTGTATTCATCACTCTAACGTGCCACAGCGAGATAGATGCTTAGGAACGGATCATTAAACAGAGCTGCGGTCTAGTGGACTGAAGCAGAAAAATAAGATCAGAGCTTTATGGGGAAGCAAATGGCGTATCATTGTTTACCTGGCATTAATGGAGATTTGAGGTCCAGATATCGCTCAAATAGTGACCACGCAAAGTAATTTCAAATAGCTATTCAGCAGAATAATCATAGAGGGTAACTTCTGTATTTTTGTGTCTAAAGCCCCTTTTATACCGGACAAAAACCTCACTAACACCCACTGACATCAGGCTTTTGTCGTCAGTGGTAAAGGGTACAATTGGTCTTCAGTCTCCGGTCAAATGACTCTGCAGTTGTCATGGGTATTTATTGGCTCCAGCTCTGATTGGCAGTAATAGAAACATGACATCTGGGTGGACACACTATTTTCACCCCTTTTTGGTGGATGCAATGAATGTTTATAAGGCGGGATAAGGTAAGATTTTATTTAACCAGAATCAGCAGTTTTATTGCTCTAACCAGACTCCCTTTGCTGAAACTGTCATTTTACCATGGTCATCTTCATTCAGACTCAACACAAACAAAATAAAACTCTCTCATAACGTCTTGGCTTGTCTTTCCACTGCTCCAACAATCACCAACTCTGGTTGCTTGGTGGAAATAAACCTTTTATTCACTGAGGTAGATGGGAAAATATTCTGGCTGTACGCACCGTTTCTTCCTGCCGTGTTGCTGTCGGCGATTGTTGGAGCAGTGGAAATACAAGCCAAGACATTTTGGCGAGTTTCATTTTGTTTCTGCTGAGTTTGAATGAAGATAATGATGACAATGTTAAAATGACCATTTCCGTAAAGGTAGTCTGGTTAGTGTGGAGAGAGCAATTAAACAGCTGTTTCTGGTTAAATAAAAGGTATCTTATTCTTTTAAATAGAAGTTCTATCTCTGTAGCGATCCTTTCCATAGTGTTGTCAGACACTTACAAGAACAGTCTGAGCTTTTAGTGGAGGTGCTTTGATGGTACTCACTTGCCTGGAGAGACTGTGTTGTATTTTAGTTTCACCTAGACACAAAAACATGAGAAGATAGGGTTCAGGTTGAAAAATACATAAATAAAATTCCAAGGTCCACATTATAATCTTGGGGGCATCAAAAATGAATAGATGGAAGTTTGAGCTAAGATCGTGTTGTTTGGGCCCAAATAAGTTCTCTTTCCGAAACTGCAAGCTATACTGTAGTTCCTTCATTGTCATTCAAGCCGAGCTGCAGCTGCCAATCAATATCTTATTATTAAGCCTCATCAACCTCACTCTCAATACAACTTTCCTGATGCCAGCCCAGATTAATGCCAAGGTGCCAATACTGGCTCAAGAGTTTTACAGAAACAGCTGAGTTTCTTCTTCCCTCCTGACACTGATTAACTCCAAGTCATTACTGTTTTTTATTGGATTCACTGCGTTTCACAAATGAGACACTTATCTTCCAGAGACAGGTATGAAAGTCAATACAGTTTGCAGTTTTTCTATGCAAGCTGACTGGTAGCTCAGATTTCTGCTGAGAAAATGTTAAGTGTAGAAGTATTACATCGGGGTTTGTGCGTCAGTGGAGGTTTGGTGGCTAATCCTGTGTTCCACTGCAGTCCCCACTGGCACAGCACAGGCTGTTCAAGTGAAGGGCAGAGCCATGTTGTCAGCGAACCAGCAAGTGTCCCGATAGCCTTCTAATAGCTCTGGTAGTATCGTTCCTTTCCTCCGCCTCCACTTTGATGTGGGCCCTCCTTCTTAGGCCACCGGCGATGGGGGAATAGCCTTTCATATGGGAGCTGCTGCACACCCAGGGTCCTGCTCAGCCTAATCCGCCAATATGTTTCACTATGACAAATCCCTCACTGTATTGATGTTGATCCAGAAGAAGAAAAAAAAAGTTGAGGGCAGAAGTTTGTCTCCCCTTAGGTTATTTTATGTTTTTTTTTAGGGGGTGGTCGGAGTAAGAAGAGACTGAGAAAAAGATTGGAAGAGAGGAAAAGAGGAAGGTGAAGTTAATGAAAGTCCTTGAAGTGAGGCGAGGGAAGCTGTCACCTGCCCTGGTGATAGATAGCAGGCTCACTATTATTAGCATTCCCAGCCCCAGCCTGGAGTTTTATGCCTTACTAGGGCCATTTGTTGATTAATTAATCAGGTAATGTATGCTATCTGTGCTCCAAAAGAACCCAGATATCACTCCCTTGGCCTCACCCAGGCTCTCTGCGCAAACCACAAACCAGGACCTCCTACCAGGCCACGGCGCATTCGTAAGATTATAATTCCAAAGCAGCCGCTACCAAAGAGAAGCCATTTGCACAAAGGTCTTGGCTGCTTTTAATGTAAAGTAGAATAATAAACATCCGTGAGGGAAACAGGCTCCCATTTCATGAATATATTCACTTCCACCGGCCCAAAGTCAACCTTGTCTGATGTAATTTTTTCAGCTTTCACAGAAAGTTTGCAAACTGTCAAATACAGCTCAGCTATGAGGAAGGTAAAAATAAACCTGGAGTGAGGCGCAGCGGGTCTGGAAGACTGCAGAGCTTAATGCTTTCTCCTGTTCTTCTGTCTCAAATTGAATGGGACTGCTCAAAAAATAAAAAACGCATGTGGGACATCATAATCAATGCCTTTGTGTACAATGGAAGAACACTGAGTTGGGTTATGTAATATAAACAGTCAATAAAAATCCAGCCGTTTTCTGTGATTATATTTATTGAATTTCTTCCCACTTGTGGCCACATGCCCTCATGCCAATACACTCTGTGTTATTGGCTTACAATCGTCAGATTTGTTCACATAAGAGGCCAGGTTTCCACCAGCCTGACAATCAAAAGAATAAAGTTTGCAGTTTTCACATTTAAAACCAGTAACATATGACAGTAGTACAAAAACATCATAAAACAGATCATTATTATACATTAATTATCATAGATTTTTTTCAAAAATATATGCACAGATTACTTCTAGCATGTCTAAACTGTTAGGTTTCTTGTCCTGCATTTCAGCGGTTCACTTTTCCCTCTCTCAATGAAAACCTGTTCTGTTTTTCTGCAAGGAACATTTTACCCAGATATCTGTCCCCACTTCATGTAATCTCAACAAGATCCTTCACAATTCATTACAGAGCGATTTAGAATTGTGCCATGACATGATTTTTTTTTCACAATTTTTCCAAAAAAAAAAAAAAAAAAGCCTTTGTCTGTAGGTCACCACATATCCTCCAACCATACCTGAACGACAGAATAGGTCAATTGCTCATGACTTCCAAAATGATATATATGGTCTCTAGAGAGTACCAGTGACAGGTGCACCAGACACATTTTTTTTTGTCCCAGGAAAGCAAAGTCATTACCCACTCAACATTAGACTCTAATTGGCTAGTACTTGTGGCCTTTGTTGGTTCGTGTTGTTTGGGTTGGGTATAGTCATGAGGAACAAGATTGGGTAGAGTTATGGCAGGAATATCACGGTGAGCCAATAACAGGCAGAGTAGGGCAGGTCATGACTTCGCCATCCTTGGAAAAAAAATATTGCGTACCAGACACACCGGTCACATGAATTTAAACAAGTGATTAATGTTGTGAAACGGCAGCAGTTTGGTTAAGTTTAGGGATGTTAAACTGCTTGGTTAGGTTTAGGAAAAGATTGTGATTTGCATTAAAATAGTTACGTTTCAAAGTGATGAAAGCTGAATACTGAATGAAACTTAAGTATCCTATAACTTTAAATAACTAAATGCTGACTTCAGGTTTTGCACAGGACATAGACCCCAGTCTCCTGGATGAAAGTCCTGTGTTTGACGCACCCAACCACCTGAACCTCCTAGCTATGCTGACTTTCTACCTTTTTATACTTCTCCAGTCAAAATTACTACAGCCACTAGAGGTCCCTAATATATTAATAATAAGCTGCTTGAATGACCGATACATTCATTATTTTAGTGAGGGCAGGCTGCCTCCAACACTGATTGTCTGCTTTTGATTTGGGGTGGAATGAACTCAGAACTCTTTTCACACCAGTCTTGTACCATCCTTCCTCTGACAGTTATTATATTTAGAATATTTTAATGTACATAATATTAAGTGCAGACTATCATTTGTTTTTTATATGCGACATTTGTTGAGCCTCCTTGGCTTTGCCCTACATGGCACGATTGAAGCCTGAGATGACCTAATGCCTACCCTGGTTTTAAGCATCCACAATAACCTTAATTATACCATTCATGTCTATGCAGTGACCCAACCTTACCTCTTCCGTATAATAATCTCTCATCTGTAATTACCTAAAGAAATCTTGGTTTTCACAGGTCATCAGCGTGTATAAACATGGTGTTCAAATGGCTGCATATAATTAGACTTTGCATGCCTGTACATATTAAATATCACACAACATGGGTCAAGGCAAAAAGAGTAACACTGTGTCTGCTAGAGGTGGGACCAAGTCATTATTTTGCAAGTGAAAAGTAAGGCTCAAGTCAAGTCATAATTAAAATGTATGACTAATTGGTTGGTTGGGTGGTTGATTGAATGGTTGGTTAACTAAAAAAGTTACTTAGCCAGTTGGCTAAGCACTAGCATGCTAACCATGTTAAAAGTATCCTTCTTTGTGCAACTTCAGTGTTGCAAGAAGTTGGAAGTTGTTGCTTCATCTGTAATTTTCAACCCACACCTTTTGCATAATGCAATCTGTTTTTGTTGACCGCCTCGTGGTTTTTGTACACAAATGAAATTATCTGGGCGTCATGTTTTCAGTATCAGTAACGTAACATTAGTTCTTCCTTGTTCTCTGCATCTTGATTTGATGCTGTCATTCAAAACAAAGTGGATCTGGGGAATTAAATGTAGACTTTCCAGGACTGTTTATGTTAGCTGATTCAGGAGATTCGTGGCACACTTTTTAAATAACTAGTCCAATAATAAGTCCAAGTACATTTATGAGTCACTGGTGTCGTTGAGTTGCGAGTCTTTTTTTATTTTGGCCAGTCAAGTCTAAAGTCATCAAATTTGTGACCCCAGTCTGACTTGAGTCCATGTCATGTGACTGTTATGACCCACACCTCTGATATCTACTGTATATGGTCTATCTCCATGTGCAAAATGACCATCATATGCACTTCCTGGATATCTGTCTGTAATACTTCCTTTTTCTGTATCCTGCCGTTTTAGCACTTCCTCCACAGCTGGCACCATTGTGGAGCAGCAGGAAATGACATCATAATATATGAACAATCCTTTCCTGTTCTGTCTCAGCAGAGAGTATATGCTTTCTTCCTACATTCTGTGCACATGTATAAAGTTGGCATCTGATCTTACAAGCACATTGTTGTGAGTAATAAAGTCTCAGCCAGTGGACTCGGTAATAGACTTGTCCATATATTGTGTTTGTGAGTGTGCAGCCCTGTAAATTTACTGTACTCCCCGTCAACTGTGTGCCTCCTCTCTATTTTCCATTCCTCATCATTTTCTCACACCCCTCAGTCAGCTGGAGTCTCCAGTCATTTATTCGCCTGGCTCCGAGCTTGGCCGACCAGAGGAATTTACGATCATCGGCTTGGCTTATTCTCACCTCGCTGTAAAGCTGTAACGGATTTACCGCCGTCGTCGTGTCACTCCCGTCATTAAAATGTAAAAGTTTGCGACGCTGCCTAGAAAGTTACAAATGATGCCGGGCGAGCTCGGGCCGTTTCCTCCACTTACATTTTGCCTGGTTGCAGGTAGTTTGTTCCCTCCTCGCTCAAAACTAAATCATGAGCTGTCACGGCTCCCATCACTCTAAGTAAACTCTACAGCTCAGGGAGGAAAACAGGGAGCTCATCCTGTCTTTTCAAAAAAAAGCGGGGAGCATTGCCATTTTCTACTTTTCAGAATCGCTCTTAAAAAACAGAATCTTTTCGGCTGTTCTGGATGGAGACTTGGCAGGGAGGGAATTCACTGTACGCAGAGTTATCTTTTGATACAGCTTGATGCAGTTTGATTGCATTTATATGAAAATGGCCGAGTTATTCTTTCAATAACGAATGGGTGCCCGGGGAGACTACTCCTCCTGAGCTGTCTCCCCAGTACAAACCCAACCTGATGATTTTGACAGTTTGACACTTTAATTTCCTTCTGAGTATTTCACCTGAGTTTCCCAGACAAAAGAAGAAGACATGCTGCTGTAGAAAAAAAGTCCATATTGGGCTGGAAGTTATTAAAGCCTGGGCCTCAATTAAATCCTCTCTGCCCTTCTCTTTTTCCTCAGGTTTGGAAAGCACCGGAGGGATGAGCGGCCAGGAGACAGGATAGAGAGGAAGGGCTCCAGTAAATCTAAAGCGGAGGACATGCAGGCGTCAGAGGAGGAGACCCTGCGGATGAGGATGGAACAAGAGAGGTGAGTGCTCAGACAGAGCCTTGGCTCGCTAAAAGCCTAAACAATTAAGTCCCAGCTGAACAAAGAAAAAAAAACCTCCACTGCTGACCGGAAAATTAGCAAACAACCTAATTAGCAAAATGGTGGAGCAAGGTTGGGGAAATTCTGGGAAAGCACTCAGATGTCAATTTGTGAAATGTCCCTTTCTTTTATATCAGTACATTAAATAGATCATTTATGGATTGTTGTTGCCTGTGCCATTCAGAGGCGCTGACCTCCTAATGGTGCTCGTAGGCCCCCGCGGATTTGGCATGATTGAATGGTGCTCATTATAATAGTGAAATCGATGTAGCTCTGCATTTGTCTTCTCCTGCAGCTCGCCCAGGTTGTTAATCGCTCAAGAATACGCTGTTCCTTTTCATCTGCCCCCCTTTGGCTCTGTGTCCTCGGGTGTTCGTGGACACCGGGACGTCCAGAAGAATAAGGCCAGGCATCGGTTTTGTCCCTCGCAGACAAGCCCCATTTAATTCTCTCCAGCGGGGAAGACAATATTGGTGGCAGGGTGAATGAAAAGACAGCTTGCTGCCTCCATTGTCTCCAGCAGCCAAATGAACTCAGTAATCAAACTGCCGTTGGTAATGACAGCTAATTGAATAGAAACAATAGGGCTTGATACCGCTCCCTCTTACGGCGAAGGGAAAGAAGGATGGATGGCTGTCGAGAATGCACAGTACCACAAACACAAA
This sequence comes from Lutjanus campechanus, assembly GCA_027495735.1. Lineage (NCBI taxonomy): Eukaryota > Metazoa > Chordata > Actinopteri > Lutjaniformes > Lutjanidae > Lutjanus > Lutjanus campechanus. The sequence goes on from JAJHUR010139797.1 coordinate 27,528, forward strand.
CAAGAAACACTCACAAAGGCCCTCTTCCTCCCTGAATGGAACATCTGGAGGCCTCGCTTAAAAAGCTGTAGCACGTTTCTTTTTGGTATTCAGCTATGACTTGCGGCGAAGGTCCTCACTGCCGAGGGTGCGAACCCCTCTGGCTGAGGGCCCAACACATTTCCTTCGGCGCTCCCTGGAGCCCGGCGGGCCTGGCTCTCCATCCAGATCTGTCCCCCTTTGAGAAGCTCCCAAAGGACTGTCACGCTAAGCAGCAGAACCGCAGTGGGCACGAGATATGTAGAGTACATGCCCTCACAACTCTTCCCCCTCCCCACAAACACATACACAGTATTTAAACCCTACTTCTTTTCTTTCACCACCATCACCCAATTTCTTTGTCTGCCACTTTGTCTTGCAGCACATTCCCATTCCCTGTCTTGTTTGTGTCCGTTCTGCATGTGTGAGCTCTGGTCTCAGCTCTCCCGTGCAGGAGGGCAACCTAATTCTTTCCTTTTGTACCTGTTCCCAAATCCCATCACTCAACCGGGCCGGGATTGTCCCTCGCTTAATGGAAAGGGAATCCTGGGGGAAATTGTGGTGGGTAATAATAAACCAACCTGCCATGAAGACAAGTCGATATTCAAAGCGTTAGGGTTCAGCAGGACGACAGCTCAGAAATCCATTACTTCTTGTATTTTTTTACTGTATTGTATATGTACTACATTTGAGTGTCAGACTTCTCTGCTTAAGGCACATGCTCTGATTGATCGCATCGCTGCCACGGAGACAGGACCATTTAAGAGTGCGTTTTATAAAATTATGGATTGAACCGTTATGGGCTTCCGAAGCCTGGCGATCGTCAGCCGGCGCTGTGTGTCAGCACGACCCGCGATGGGCTGCAGCCAAAACTCCCTGGCCCGGCTGACATTAGCGATCATTAATTCAAGCGGACGGTTTTGACAGGGGGCTTTTAGTGATTCAAAATAGGAGTCAGGGAAGAGGTGAGACAGATTAATTCATAAAACCTGCCCTTTCTACTCTGCAATAAGGCTGCTACGTTTCTATATTTAAAACTCTGACCTTGATGTGATTCATGCAATTTATGATTTGGCCCGCGGTGCTCGCAGACACAACTCGTTTATTTTGAGTAAAAATGTCCTCCTGCACTGATGTCTTGTCAGCCTCTTATGGACTGAAGATGATGGAGAAGAGAGTACATAAAACTTTGACTTCATCGCTGGAGCAGAGTGCAGAGCATCCACTTGATGAAGAGTGGTTATCAGCAGCATTTGTTTTTGCTAAATTCTGGCAGATTTTTACGCAGCACCTGTGATTGACTGTTTCATGCCTCATCAAGGCAGCTCTGCAACCTGTGGTTAGGCTGATCTAAATCTTTGTTCAGCCCAGCAGCGGCAGCCATTACTCCTGTTTCTTTATGCCTGTGGACAGCACCCAAGACACCCCTATCTGATTGGCTCACGTTGAGAGGACTGTGGATACAACAAGCCATCTGATTGGACCGTGGGTGGGTTGGAAAGCAGCCGTTTCTGCGGTCGCGGCCCTCATTCATGCAAGGCCATGGGGGAGAAGAGACAGAAGCACAGGGCGGGTGGTGTTGGTGGTGCTTCTATCAGTTTCCGACTTATCTCTGCACATGCTAGCCCCGAAACTATATTTTCCCGGCCAAAGTGGGCAGCACACAAAGACAACCTGACAATGTTCCTTCTTCATTTTCCGCCTGGACTGAACACCATTCTCATTGTCTTTCTCTGTGGAGGCTGATTATGATGTCCATTCTCTCTTATCTGCTTGGCTCTGGTTGGCTTCTAATCAGCGGCCAGCACTCCACTGCCACTCTGCTTGTTCCCGCTCTCCAGACCACAGCAGAGCACATCACTGCTCTTTTTTTTTTCCCCTCAACAGTGGCCTGCTTCCTCTCGTTTGTTGTTTGACTTCCTGCTGACTCGAGACAAACAAATCCTGACCCGTGTTTCTAGAGTGGGTCAGTCAGCACAATTCACTGGATTAGGCGTCTTTCATTTATCATAAAAGAGGTCCTTCTCTTATAATAGGCAGAGCTTCCCATATGTGCCAGCTGTCAGCCAAACAACTGACCATTCATTTAAGTCCAGCTGATAATTATATTAAACGTGTATTCTATTAAACGAGGTATGATTTACATGTTGCAATTTGCTATGCATGTACATTTTACGAGCACTAGCCTCACCTTCCAAAGTTACATGAAGGAAATGTAGGCCATGCCTCAGCCTCACACTGTAATTGTATAGTTTAAAATGTCCTAGAATGCTTTTGTATTTTTTGCTATTGTAAAATTAATTCAGTGGAATCCGGCATTAGTTGTAAAAACCATCCTTATACCAACATGACAGAATAGGTCGATTGCCAATCACTCCAAACGGACAAACTTGAGTTCCACTGGAGAGTACCAGCAGCGGCTTACCAGACCTTACCTATGTTATATAAGTCATATAACATTAAACGACTTTAACATTGGAAAATTGTCACAGTTAGGTTAGGGAGTAGGCACCAAAACTACATGGGTAGGTTTCGGAAGGGATTGTGATTAGAGTTAAACTGAGGTTGGGTTAGCACGTTACATATTTCATGTGACAGGAGTCAAGTACATAATGTACATCATGTTTTAAAAATAAAATAAAATGTAATGGAAGTTCCTAATATACAATATGAAATGTATATGTTTTTCCACATCATACATTTTATCCATGGTTTACATTTGTGATTATCCTGTTACAGGTCATTTTCTCCTGCTTTCTGTGTAACAAAGTGAATGTTAAGTCTTAAATCATACCTGCTTATTGCCCATTGGCAAACTCATTAAAATATGCAATAATTAAGATCATTGTATTTGATGGGACAGTGGTATTAGAATGTGCCAGAGGCCCACAAATTTTTGTTTTTACGGCCAACACTTTTCTCCCTTAGGGGCCATCTGGCTACTCCATATCCTTGTGGAAACCCCTCTTCTTTACACCATGTTCAGGATTCAGAAGTAATTTGCTATAAGGCAGACCTTTTTCTCTTTTTTTCATCACACTAATTGTGGACACAACGTTATCATTCCACTTTGTCAAACCATCTCATTATTTCGGTATCCTATTTGAGTCTCATTTGCATAGTGAGTTCAAAGGCAGCTCCGACTGGCTGATTGGGAGTAGTGATTACATTTGTAATTATATTGATACCTACAGCAAGTTAATGCGATTGTTACACTGTGAATTAACACCACGAAACTTTGACAATTATCTCCGTGATTGCATTATGCTGTTATGGGCCAAGTGTCAACACAAAAGATGGGCTATCGGAGTTTTGAGACAGCTGCACGCGGAGTCATTTACTGCACTTTGATTAGATTCAGATACATTCTGCCCTCCATCTGCACTTCAGAACAATAGAACATGTTTTGGTGAGGAGTTATTGAAAAGAAAAATCTATTCAAGGCAGCTGGATGAGAAAGTAAGAGAGCAAATACATTCTGTTTCATCCACCACAGTAACAATGCATATTGAAGAGGCAGGCTTTCAAGCTTCTAAGTGTGTTGACTTCAAAATGAGTGTCTGACAGTACAGACAGAACCCCCCCTCCCTCCACTCCCCCCTACCCCAGCCTCCCTTGGGTAGATTACACATTGACAAACATATGGAGAAGGCTTTGTTGGTCTAAAAAAACAGCCCTGTTGGATAAACAGCGAGATTTATTCAGTGTGGAGAGGAAGGACTTGAGGTGAGCTGACATGTTGCTACCAGTTCACACCAGGCCTCTCATTCTACCAATATAATGTGTTAAAGTAATTACTTGATGTGAGAGTTTTCTGTTTTCACATTCAAACTCTGAAGTGAGGCTTTAGCAACAGTATCATCACAAATTCAGCTTTAATTGATGCAAAGGTACAGTATTCAGACTTCAAGCGATATTTCAGATTATTTCAAGTGGGGTTGTATAACGTACTTCTTGATAGTCAGCGTATTACCGACAGTAGATGCTAGTCAGCACGTCCCCTCTGTGGCAAAGTAAGGACACCAGCATGGAAGTTAAGCAATGAACTGCTGTGGATAGGGTCAGCAGCAAAACTTATTTTAGCCACTTAAAAAAGGTCTAATCAAAAAAGAATCTATATTAATGTAAGTGTACACAACATTTAGAACATTTTCATAGCTTTATCTTGCTCTCAGACAGCCTTTTCCCATGGAAAACTGCTGTTTTGTAAGCCAAATATCGCTCCCTCCAAAGTAACCAGACTCCTCAACCTCACAGTACACAGGAGCTGCTGTGTTGTGGTGTGACTTCAGTGAGTCTCAACTAACCTTTTAATACATTGAAGTCACATAATAATAGTGTACACTTAAACTAATACTGAGTGGGTGGACCTGTTTTTAAGTGGCTGAAATCTGTTTTGCTGCTGACCCTGTCCACAGCAGTTCATTGCTACTGGTACTCCTCTCTGGCTTCTCCAAACTGGGGGTATGCTGACTGGCATCTACTCTAGATAATACGCCGACTATGGGTAAATACCTCTACACTATTCCTTTAATATAAAGACAATAAATGGCAAGAAAAACAAGAGAAAAAGAACAGAAAAAGTCGAAAGGGAGAGATGTTTAAATGTCGAATAATGTCATCTGGCTGACATAATTTTCTTGAAGACATGGTTGTGGATTAGGGGTTGAACTTAAACTGCCCTTAAAGCCCTCAGCATTAGACTGTCTAGACTGTCTGCTAGTCAGGAGGAAATGCCTTTCTACTGCACTGTTATGAAGAACATTTAAGTAAGCATTGTATTTTATTTAAAGGTACATGAGAGGTCAGTTGTACTTCTAAGAATGCGGAGTAAAACACAGACAACACACAGAGACACAAAAGAAACCAAGCAATTACTGACGTAATGCTGGAATTATCTTCTTTTCTGTCATCAGTGTAATTAAAATGAAAATTAAAATCCATAGCGGCGCTGCGATGAAGCACTACAGCACAATCGTTCCCCTTTTTGAAATAAAATCTCCTCGGGCTTGTTGCATTAAAAGCTACAGTGTCGTCTCTTCTCAAACATGCTATCTGGTAAGAGGAGAAGAGAGGAGAAGGGCTGGTAATTGGGGCTGTACAGTAATAATGTGTTTAGTGTGGGCAGCACTTTCCTCAGTGTTAACATGCTGGGCCATTAATTGGCTAATGGAGTATATATGGTACAGCGCGGGGGTGGTCTCGCAGGAGAAAGTGGGGGGAGGAGGGGAGTTGGAAGTGGAGCAGCAGTTGCAGGTTCCCCAAGATTAACACTGTTTGCAGGTGTGTATATACAGTAAGATTTGGAGCTAATGAGCATATTACTGAGCAGAAAAAATGGCTTCCAAATTGCGACCATGTTTCCTCCAAAATGCATTTATAAACCACTGATTTTCTTCACATTTTTCTGAACCTCAACATGGAGGAGGTTAGGGTGAATAGAGCCTCTTTTAGCAGCCATATTGATATGAAATAGTAGGGTAAACACAGGTGTTAGCAGTGATACTAACTAAGGTCCTGTTCCATTCAAGTCAAACAGTGTCAGACTGCTGCTGCTGTGCATGCTGGCTCACTAAAAAGGCTCTGCTACATTAAATGGAACAGGGCCTTAATCAACACAGTATATCCAGTACTTTAAGTCAGAGCTGATTTCTGGAATCTACCACAATTGCTGAATTGTAGATAATGTGGGTAAAACAAGTGAAAATGCTGATAGTGAAAATTTAGCAGATACGCTCATTATAAAAGTCTCCTTGTTGTGTTAATAAAATACATTTTTACATGGTTGCACATGTGGACTTTATGTAGTCCTGTGTAGGTTCATGTATGTTTATAGATCTGTGTTGTCTAGTTGGTTGTGTGCACTCTCTTGTGTTGTTCATTGTAGCACTGCATTGGAGGAATGTTTCGCTGTGTATTAGCTGTTTATGGTTAAAATTAAATAAAACAAGACTAACGTCTGCAGCCACACTAGCCTCTGAGAGGCTGTACTTAGACATCACGCTGGTTTGAGCTAAGTT
>JAJHUR010139798.1:0-10224 GCA_027495735.1 Lutjanus campechanus
AACGATATCTTTTTAAGGCAGAGCGATTCGATACGATTCGATACAGTTTAAGAACGATACGGTTCGATACAGTGTGAAAACGATACGATAGTTAACATTTGTTGATGTAGACTCTATAAAATGACATTCTTACATTATTTTAAACAGATAAAAGACCACATTTCCACAAGCATTTTTGCCTTCTGGCACTGTCAAAAATAAACAACAACAAAATTCCATACCAATGTATTTAATTTTTTTTTTTTTAACTTTTTATCTCATAATAACAACTTTTTATTTCATGATTATGACTTTTTTGTCATAATTTAGACCTTTTCCCATAAATTAGATTTTTTACCTCGTAATTATGACTTCTTAAAAATCTCATAATCATGACTGTAACATGGGTACATTTTTTCAGTCATTACGTAAAAATGCTTCCTTAGTCAGTGGATGTTTCATGTATCTAACACACCGGATGTGTGTGTGTATTGTGCGTGTGTTGTGTTTGTGTGTGTATTACCATAGACTGTATTACGCAGCAGCAGCAGCAGCAGCAGTATGACAGCAGCAGGCGGCTCATTACTCAGAGGGGAGCTGGTCTTTGTCGTCATCACAGCTCATTGATAATTAATGAGGAGGCAGCGGCCACGGGAAAACTGGCTGCTTCAGTGAGGAATATTGCACCTTTTACTCCATTTAGTGCTCTGTTATTTACTCTTGTTACATCCATTATGTTTTCGCATGTTCTTTCATCGACGTTAGTACTTTTAGCTTTGAGTTGCGGAGATAATGTTACGGAGCATGCGCGACAGTCATTTCATCAGCTCTCGCATTATTTTAGAGATGAAAACTATAAAGCCTCAGGCAACTGACTCCTAGTCTCGCGATAGCCGATCCATAGCTCTACAATCGATTCATCTAAGGATTTGTGGCTGATTACTATCGATTGGGGAGTCTGCTATCAACACAGCCGTATCTCTCGCCTGTAAAAACGGATATCCGGTCATATCGGTTTATCGTTACAAGCCTAGTAACTACAGCACTGCAGGCCTGTCAAGCTTTGCAGCAGCATCTTTTTTTGTAGTCTTTCAAAAATGTAACACAAGAGCCAACATGTGGGGAATGGATTAAACTTTGTCTGCTCTAACATAAGCTGTTAATGTTAACATGTCCAGCAAATTTACTAGCTGTAAGCCCATGTTAAATACCACCGCATGTACCAAACTAATGGCTTATTCCTCACAGGGGCATCATTGAGATTAGTTATGTTGGGGGTTTTAGGAGGAGGAACCGGGTCGCGGGGGCAGCAGTCTGAGCAGGGATACCCAGACTTCCCTCTCCCTAGACACTGGGAGGAGGAAGCGGGTGAAGATGGATGGTTTTAGGAGGAGGATGTGGGCTGGTGCAGAATCAAAGCTCTTCTCCCGGTTCTCTTCCTGTAGCGGTTGTGGTCCAGTTGGTCTGACTTGGTGACGGTCTCAAGATCTGCTGCACTAATCTGATCCCTGCAATTCCTTTTCCAATAATAAAGATATTTCTGTCATCATCATATACATGTTGGATTTCACCGTCCGTCTATTGTTGACTGGGATGTAGCTTTAGCCTCAGTCTTTTAACATTAATGTTAGGCCTATATCATGTACGCAGCCATTGAGTAACTTTATGTACTTTGAGTGGTTAATGTTTTAAAATGTATCAGGTGGAAACATTAAAAAGCCAGCTGCAGATGGACTTCTCAACTCACTCAAGGAGTTAGCATTAGCTTAAATTAGCCAGCTACACTTATAGAATCTGCTAAGTCGTCATTTTAGCCGACAAAATCCATGATTGTTGACTAGAAGTTCAGTTTACTTTCAGTTTGCTTCGGTTTACTTACTCTGTGCAATCAAAGACCTGATTGTTCAACAATTACTCCCAATTCTGATGTTAAATGTACCACTGTAATCACTCTAAACGGCACAGAGTGGAAAGCTTGACAGGCGTAAGTAACAGTAAGTATGTATCCTCCAATGGTGCATTTCATCAGAAATACACTTGATGTCTGTATGCTTCAAGGCCAGTGGTGTAATAGACCAGTGGCATAATGCTGAAATAGCCCAAACTGGTCCACAAAGAAATGCCAGTAAATGTTTGTTGATCTTGTAGTGGAAGCATTCATCTTTCCAGAAAGATTGAGAATTGATTATTTCGGGGGCGAACAGTTTGATCAAAGCAGGATAAACAGACAGAGTATCTTGTTATGTATCTGTTTCTAACAAAATCACTGACCATACTCAGGGTTAAGATGTCATGAACTTCACACTTGTCCAGAAAAGACACTCTCAAACCTAGTGATTACCTGCTGGCCAGAAATCCTGAGTGTGTTGATTCTGCTTTCTTTCTTTTTTTTGTTTCTCCACACAGACTGATGAAACACCAATGCAGAGGTGTTGGATTGACACTCCTACTCATGTGATGTTTGTTCACTAAGCTTAAAAACATGTATTTGGACAGGACGGTTTTCATGTCATGATTTTTTTCATGAATTTTGATGCAAAGCCAAAAGTTGTGTTGATACACATGGTTTCTCCGTGGCTTCTCCTGTCTACAGCAAATGTGTCTTTTGTCATAGACCTCTCTGGCAGATCAGACACACTTCAGTTAGCCTACTAACTAGCCCACTTACTTCTAATTTAGGGGCATAAAAGTGTCTTTATAGGCTTCCAGTCAATTTTCGTCTGGTTTAAAGGTAAATGTAAGAATTTGAGTTTAAAACATTCAAGAATAACTTAACAACCGAGTGTGAAGAACAGTTTTTACATTAGGTCAAAGACGTCTCTGTATTCTGTTGTAGAGATATCTACTGAAGTTAGCATGATAAGAAGCTAGCAGCTGCCCGTCCTGGCTTGTAATACCACTGTGTACCTCAAGAGGTGATAGTTTGATAGTATTCCTCAGGCCTCCCCCTGTAGTTTAAGCTGGGAGATGTGTGCTAGCAGTGAGTTTGCTACATTGCACAAGGTCTTTCAGCTTTTTTTGTCGAAGAAATAGGCAAAATAAATGCACAAAAAGTCAAGAAAGGAAATATTCTTACACCTATTTTCCTTATTAAACAGAAGGCTACAAGTGCACACCTTCTAAATTCAAGTTTCTCCCTTTTATTGAACTTAAATAAACTTCATTGCCTTGTGAACTCATCGTAAAATACACTTCATTCCAACTTAATGGACAAACTTAGTCTTTCCATTGTTCAAACAACGCACCAACTCTGGTTTGGTCAAAATGAACTCTTAATTCGCTGAGTTAGGTGTGAAAATATTCTGGCTCCCCGCTACTTCTCTCATGCTCTCATGACACCTTTTCTGAACCCACCTTGTCTTTGTCGTCCACAGAGTCAGGCTGCTGAGCTCAGTTTTGTGCTCCAGTTCTGCTGCACCATTCCAGCACCATTCTAGCTAATGGTGGCTGTAGTTGGCAGCACTTGTCTACACTAGTGATGTGTTGGCCCCTATTTGTATAGATTTCAAATTTCAAAGGTGGCCAAATCTTGCAATTCTTCCTGCTCCTCCACATTGTGATGGTCTAATAATCTCTCTCTGGCTAGCTCTCTTAGGTCTAAGTCAGGTTAGCATAGCTCTTACGCTAGCTCTCTTGCTAGCCTGATCACAGTCCAGCTGGTCTGGCTGGGTGACCATCTCAAGGTCTGCTGCACTAACCTAATCCCTGCACTTTCTTTTCCCATGTTAATGAGTGTATTTCTGTCATCTATTGTATAAGTATCAGATTTCATCATCCGAATAGTGTTGGGATTTAGCTTTAGCCTCAGTCTCTTAGCAGTAACATCATATCATGTACACAGCTATTAAATAACTTCACATATTTAACATACTTTCACAGGGTTCTTGTTTTAAAATCTGTCAGTTGGAAGCATTAAAAAATCAGCTGGAGACGGACTCCTCAGTTCACTCAAGGAGTTTAAGCATTAGCATTAGCTTACATTAGCCAACTATCCTAGCAAGAGTCATCATTTTTGGCAACAAAATTCACAGTGCTTTTGTTTACTTCTCTGTTGACTCAAAGATCTTGTGTTCCAGCAGTTACTCCCAATTTCTATGTTAAATCTGCCAGCGTGGGAATAGAGAGTTTGACAGTCATAGCAACAGTAACTAGGGAGGGCCGAGCTTTGTGAAGGTTAGTGAGTGGTCTTGGATAGATGATGGGCTTGACAGGATTGTTGTGTAAAGTTCTTCCTTCCTTAAAGAACATCATGTGTGCAGATTGTAAAGTCCTTTGAGACTAATGTGATTTAGGTCTATATAAATAAAACTGACTTGATGCTATCGTGGCAGCAAGGAATCTTTTAAATATAGGACTGAGCCTTTTTATCACCATAAATTGTCTCACCCGAACCCTTCACCTGCTTGATGTTTATTTTTAATTAACGTACTACCGATGAACTCAGGTCCTGGTGCACAAATATGTGCCTGAAGAGGTCTTTATGGAATTGCAAAACCAGTGCTTATCAGCCCCGGTGGCCTGTGTCCTAAATATACTGAAATGTGTGTGGATTTCCTTCGCCGGGCTGCTCTCCTAGCTCAGGTCTGTTGTTGTTTTTGTCGGTTTAGATTTTATTTTAGGTGTTGGGCTGGGAAGGATCCCTGAGAACCATTCTTAGTTCGGTGGGAAGAATGCGTAAGGAAGTTCAGAAGCCCTGGGCTCTTTTTTCCCCCTTCAGTCCAAAGAAACCCAGCATCCCTCAGTGGAAATGAATAAGGAGCAAGTCACGAATAGCATTTATCTCACGAGCAGTATAAATATCTCTGGTTTGATTTTCACCACAGCTGATGAATAGATAGTACAAATGGGCATACATTTGGATGTAGTAAAAGCTATTAAATCCATTAGAGTGGCTTAAATAAGACTAAATATGTATTCTTAAAGTAAATGTGCATTGTGCAAACTTTCCTGAATAGTGGTCAGAATCTGAATGGATCTGTTTTATCAGCATTGTTGTGAAATATGTCAAATAGTTTCAGACTCTTTTTGTAGCTCTTGGCTGCAGTCAGCTAAACTGTTCAAAAAATGAAAAACAACATCAAAGTATGTATTGTTTATAGGGATGCTTGACAAAGAGCACAGTGAGGCCGGGGAGGAATGATACAAATCTAAGGCATTGCAGTCTTTCAGCTGTGTTGAGACATGTAAACACAGTCTGAAGGTTCCTGCTCTTCCCAAAATGGGGGCTTCATGTTTCCAAAAGTTACTGCCGGACAGTTTTATGACCTTGAATCTTACAACGTTGACACCAACACTTAGTATAATTGATGTGCTTTAGTAGAAAACAGTCAAAGTGGAAGAAAGATCAATTTGGTTAAGAAAAAAAGGCTGAACAGGCGCTTTTTACTCCGTAGAATGAAGACTGAGGCTGGAGATTAAGGCTTCAGTGTGCTTCAAATGAACTAGTTGGTATGATGTGTCGTTCAACCACGTCTAAACATAAGGGTGTTTATACCAGTTCTGCATGGCCACATTTCAAGGCGGGGTGAAACGCTTGTCATCATAGGTTCCTCCCGGCTCCATCACACTGCCTCCCCAATCTCTCTCCAAGAATCTGTGTCCTACTGTGTCTATAGTCTCATAGCAATGAATTTTATGGATCATGATAAGAGCTCACACTTTCAGTCGCTCTTCAAATGCTTTCACAGTTTTGGACAAGGTTGCCAGTGATTTTGAAAAGATAAAGAAGTTCAAATCCTGGTTTACCCCCACACACCTTGTGTGCAAGTAGATGCACTCTGTTTTAAGCATACTGAGGCCTGGTAGTTGTAGGTTCCAGGTAGTGTCACATTTTTTTAATCTTTGACATATAAGTTCATGTTGCTGAGCAACTGCAAGCTGCCTTGAAAGTGCCAACCTCTGAGGAAAGTCTGAATTTCCTGGTCCAATTTTATACTGAATCTTGGTCAACTGTAATATCCTGTAAAAAAATAAAAAATAAAATAAATAAAAATTTGAAGAAAAGCAGGATTACTTGCAGTCAGTTATGAGAGAGTTACTGGTAAGGACACAGCGTATTTTTTGAATAAACAGAGTTGATTGGCCAGGTAGCTATTTAGCCAACTAGCTGGCATCCCCTGTTTACACAGCACTTTTCAGTTATTAGTCTCATGTCGCTCTGATGAAATAGATACTCTCCAGCTTTAATAAATGCAGCTCCCTACTCTAGGGCTGAACAATTTTGGAAAAATATCTAATTGCAATTGCAATATGATTTGCAATATTAGAGGAAATTATAATTTTTACATCATTATTCTTATTTTGATTGAAAAACATGTTAAAATGACTATGGTTTGATTTTCTTAGCAGGAATCTGTATCAAATGAAGATGTTTTTCTAAATCTGTAGAATCTGATGTGCAGGACAGGACATCTCTGTCTCACCACATTCATTACTTTGCACATTTCATTCATTTGACACACTTTTTGCCTTTAACAAATATTGCAACCTCTTGCGATTTGAAAGTTGCAGTAAGCCATGTTGCGATTCTTATAAACTTTTGATTAATTGTGCAGCCCTGCCTACTCCAGTAGTGTCACAGCTTGTGTTTATTGGTGCTTGAGGTGCATAACTGAGATCTGAAGCATCTTTTTAGGGACTTCGTATATATCCTAATGGCCGCACGTGCCGAAGTCTCGCGAGATTGACGCCATGTTTACATCTTACCGGCTACGTGCAACAGCTGATATTTCTGCTAAAAACATGGCGAAAATGGCGTCTTTTGCGGTTAATTTTTAATGTCGCGGCTTGCGGACACTTGGATTACACCACACAAGCAGGATGGAGACATTTTGTGTTTGTTTTGTGTGCTATTTTTTAACGTTTTATCCGTGGTCACCATTCACTGCCATTGTACTGGATGAGGCTGCTACTCTGCTTCTTCCTAAAACTCCAGGATTGTCTAGTGAACTGAAGATCTTCCCTTATCATCACATCGGCATAGTGGTGAGTACATATTGAGTTAGTTATCATGGAAAGTGTAGTATCACTTTAACAATTAAACTGCTTTTATGCAGTTTCAGCCTCAAATGTGGAGATTTCTCACTTTTCTTCAGTTTTTATCATATTAGACAGAACATCTTTGGATTTCAGACTTACAAAATGAGACATTTAAAGACATCACCTTGGACTAACATATATAGAACTTCGGTCTTTGTTGTTATTGGATAACTGCTAAAAAAAACCAACGGTTTGTACAGGGAGAGCAAAAATGACTCTGGTCAAGTAGATTTTGGACACACTAGCTTGACTGGGCAAGTGAAAAAAAAAACATTAAAAACCTTGAACCCTACTTTGAAACTGTCTTCAGTTGATGTGAAGGTCATTGAAGTACTTCCTATAAAAATATTATTCCTGCATCATTTGTTGAATAGCCGGTCAGTCCCATGGAGGATTTGACTCAGTCACATGTATCACACAGGGGGCTGCCTGCAGAGCTGTAATGACCACTGGTTTCATGACCTCAGCCACCCCTCCTCTACACTGTAATTACTGGGAGGACATTAAAGCCACATTCACTTTTGAGAAAGAAAATCAAAACGAATTTTTTGGACCATTGACTTTGTGGACAACACACATTTGATGTGATGCACACTTAAAGGGAAAGACTAAGTAGCTGCTGCTGAGAGTGATAGGGAACAGTGAAAGGAACTTTATCGCTAACATTTTTTAAACCGCTTTGATTTCTGTTGCAAGAACTGAAAAGTATAAAAGCATTTTATTTGCAATATGCACATGTGTGATTCAGTTGATAATTTGAAGTCAGTGAACATCTCCCAGCATAGGTGGAGCAACTGAGGAAAAGTAATGCCTAATTTGCTCAGTAAACTAGGGGAGCCTTGGTAAAGGGGCATGTGCACTGGTTTTTATGGTAATCCAGCAAATCCAAAATAAGATGGCTTTAAAGTCAGCAGTTTCATTTCAAACATGGTATTAAGCTGCAAAAATACCAAAATGCTCTCATCAAATCTACCGCGTCTCCGACCACTCATTCACCTCAGCATCCACCACTAAATTGACTGCTGAATTTGTTTAGCTCCACACAGAGTCAATGTCCTGAGCTGTCTGATAGCCTGGCTGCCTTCTGGGTCCAACAGAGGCTCCTTGAACCATAAAGCCGTGGTTTGTTGTCTGATTCTCCTCCTGCACAATAAAATCCTTTTTCAATTTCCCCCAAATCCCTTTCTTATAGGGATTATCAGTCTGTACTGTTATATATCCTCACAGTCTGGTATTGAAATCAGTCACCACTTCATTACTGTGAACCATGTATCCCCATGGTGCCTCTGCTTTTGTCACCATAGATGTTTTTCTTTGCATTAAACATACTACTGTCTTAAATGACCTTGCCAAGAAAGGAGCATATACACTCATATGTTGACATAGCAACTGTATCCATGTTTTTACAGCTTCATAAAGATTTAAGTTAGACAATGAAGTCATCCGTGCCACAAGCCTTCAACCCAAATTAGTGTGGAAAGTGGCAAGTGGAGTTAATTTGATGTCTTTGTTTGCATTTTAAATGTGGCTTTGAAAGAAGAGGAACACTCTCTTCATGAGGTGCGTCATGTATAGAGGGATGAATGATCACCATATGTTAGGGGTAAATATGAATATTTTTATGCAACTAAGTTTGGATAAGTACTGCTCGCTGTTTTTGTAGAAACTAGAAGGCGCGAAGGAATCATGATTTTTGTGGAACTATAACTGGTGTCAGGATGGAGACAAAAACTTAAAACACAGACTAACTTTTTGTGGCTACAGGCTATTTGGCCATGGTTAATGTCAAGCACTGGAACCAGAAATATTTGGGCAACTTATTTCCTTGTTCTCATCATAGGGGCCTGGGGGCACAGACAGCGCCATGCGTACCTGTTAAGACTTATTTATGCTCCCTTTACGCATGAAAATATACACGTACTTTTTAAATGATATAACACATATTTCCATGCGTCCTTTACATTGTTATGGATGTTAAGCGATACATCCACCAGAGGGCGCCACTCAGAGTCAAACCCAAAGAAAAAGAAGAGTCAAAAGTTTCGGGTCAAAAGTCCAGCCAAAGATATCTATGGCTTTGGATTTGACTCACTGGACAGCATCAGATTTCGCCCACTGACACCCACTGCTTCGCTACGTTGCTCTATTGACTTCCTTTAAAATTCACCGTGACAGAGAGCTAAAAAACAAAGTTTGCAGTGGAAATTTCCTTTGTCGATGTGTGCTACTGATCAAAGAAGATGACTGGTCTGTCCTTTTTTGTGATTTGGGTGAATCAGTCCTTTCAGCCTTTAGACAAGTGAGACGTGTAGGACAAAAGTAGTGCAACTTGATATCTGTCTGGTCTCTGACGAATGGTGAGACATGATGGAGCTAGTTGTTTTTCTGTTTACAATTTGCCGCTCCCGATGCGCTCAATATGTGTGTTCAGGAAAGGCAATATTTACCTTCACCCCTCCTGTCTCTGCCTTCTGTCTCCGAGGACAGGGCTACATGTAAACACCACAAATCCACAAGTGAGATTTAAATGCCGCTTCTCCTCTGTTAGGATCAGTGGCAACCTATTTTCATGTATCAAATGATCCGTTTCCCTTTGTCCCCTGACTGAGTCCCTTACAGCTTTGCAACAAATGTCTACATATGTCCCATGACGTCACACATCGGGGTGGGGATGTACACTGTTATGTCTGACTTGCTAAATGATGTCTTAGCAACGCCTGTGCTTTGATCTGGCCACTGTTTGATCCCAGATAAGATCCATTTCAGTTTCACACGCAACAATAACAGTTCAACAGAAAATATACAATATACAATAAACAATACACCCCTAATGAAGTGGTGGGCTGGGTCACAGCAGGTTTACCCTGTGGGGGTTGGATGGTACTGTTGTATCACACTCAAGAAAAGATATACAAGCATGATTAATCATATGGTCGGATGCTAGAGACTGAACGTAGATTTCAGTCCTCAGGAGTGAGGAACATCAGAGCTTACTGCACTCCAGTCTCCTCTCCCTTTTAGAGAATCAT
This sequence comes from Lutjanus campechanus, assembly GCA_027495735.1. Lineage (NCBI taxonomy): Eukaryota > Metazoa > Chordata > Actinopteri > Lutjaniformes > Lutjanidae > Lutjanus > Lutjanus campechanus. The sequence continues at coordinate 10,047 of JAJHUR010139798.1, forward strand.
AAAAGCAACCATAATCATGTCTAAGACTGAAGTGTGCAGTAACAAAGCTGGTAACACCAAAGACTTTATTTAAAGATCTTGTAAAGCAACAATAAATGTGTGTTCAGAGTTTGTCACACCACAGAAACATGTGTTATTAACCACCCAGCTGAATTCGAATGATTAAAAAAAATCACAA